>RJWT010025073.1:0-16249 GCA_004365215.1 Cuniculus paca | reverse complement strand
TCTTCTACACCATCCTCACACCCACCCTCAACCCTGTCATCTACAGCTTCAGGAATAAAGATGTTCTGAAGGCAATGAGAAGCATGCTCAAAAGCAATCCCCTGGCTAACATGTGAATGGAAAAATATGCCTGTAAATTATTTCCTCTTTTTTGCATATCTTATAACCCCAGCATATGCTGTATACTTGGTTGGAAAGACAGTCAAAACTTCTTTCTCCTTTTCAAAATAAATGAGTTGTTGAGAATAACACAATCAGTACCTTATAACACATGTAGTTTTATAAACTAACTTATAAAACATGAGTTTTTTTTAAACACAAACCTCGAAAAGTTTACTCTTCCTTTCCTTGTACTAATTGTGATTAGAGTACTGACTGTACTCAGTGTAAGACCCGATGTACATCTTCTAACTTACTCCCACTATATTTACAAGAGCTTTAAGGCAACATATTTTAAAATGAACCTACACAAACTTTCTATGTGAAACATGAATTGTTAGCATGTCTACATTTTCAGTGTATATGGAACATGCACTCAGATCTTATTATGCATCACTTCATAGATAACTCATAATAAGTCATGCTACTTATGCTAATTATAATATAGTGTCATAGCATGACAGTAATGAAAATTTTTACGTTTATAAATGTAAGAGTGCAATTCGATCTAGTTTTATACCTAGTGACTTTTGTTTATAAGATTAATTCATTTTTGTTTAAACATATACAATTACTTATTTACAGATTTATCGTTGGATAGTTCACTTTTGCAGTTACGTATTCTCAATATCTTGCATCCTTATGAACTTATGTGCACATTTGACTCTGTATTTGCAAGCGATAGGGCTGTCTTCCACTGATAGATTCCAGTACCTGAACATCTTCCCATACTTAAAGGCCTTTCTTGGTGCAGTGTGACCCACTCCACACCCACATAACCATTTCCGTACTCCTTTCCTTTCCTCCATCCTGACAAAACAATCTCCAACCTGTGTCTGGGAGGAAGAGTTTGTGGTGTCATTCCGTCTTCTAGATTGTCTTGTAAAAGTGCTGCACACACAGAAGTGTAGAATCTCCTTTCGTGGAGTTGTAACATGTGGTGGGCAATGTGTTGCGTGTGTCAAGCAGAGACATCTTTTACTGGCAACGCTATATTTTCCTTTGTCTACAAACTCCAGATTGAGTTTATCTTATTCTTAGTGGTCTTTGCTGAAATTAGCAAGTTAATAAACCCTATTTTTAATCTTTCTCATATTGAGTTCAGTATCTGTTTTGCTCCATCCTCATCTTTTAGGCAAAAGCGAGGAAAGAACAATTTAATATCTCACTAATCACCATAGTACACATCTCCCAGCCCTCACAGAACTGCAGGAATCCTTGCTGTCTTTTTCTTCCATCAAAGGATGTACTTTTAACACTTCCCTCACTTGTAGCTAATAAGTCCATAGTCAGAGAGAATTTTGTTCTTGGTTCAGTGTGAAATAAATATTATGTTGGAAATTTCACAGAAAGAAATAGATGTACATATTTACAACATAGGGCTAAAGTTAATAAAATTATATTGTATGAAACACCTAGGTTTATTAACTATGCTTGTTTGCAAAAAAAAATTATGTGTGATGGTCATGTGTGCTAGGCAATTTCCTATCAATTTATATGCTATGATATCATGTTATGAATGCCAAATATAGATTATAAAATTTATTTTCATCAGTAAAATGAGAGGTCATTTGTAAGCCATTCTTTGGCAGCAAGGGTCGGTTCAACTCCCCAAGGGCTCCGGGGCTGCATGGTCAGCAGGAAATGGCCTGGAGGCTCCAGCCCTGTGTCTCTGATCTCTGGGCGCTGTCCCCGTGGGATTTGCTCAGAAGCTCTGCGGGACCATGCATCATCACAGCCCTGTGCTGAAAAGCAAGGCGATGGCAGGAGGAAGGTCTGAGTCTACAGTTCCCGGGACACCGTGTCACTTCTGTGCAGAGCTCAGCGGTGAACCCCAGGACCGCATCTTCAGAGTGCTGAGAATGGTGAGGTTTATGTGGGGGGCTGAGCCTCCTTTGCTCTGTGACTGACAGAGAAGGGGAGGTGCGTTTCCAGCCATCAGGACCACAGGGAACCCACCAGATGAGAGGGAGAAACCGGTGAGGGGTGTGTTTATGGGGAGGAACATGAGGGTGAAGTTGTGTGTGTGGATGGGGCACAAAAGAGAGACCAAGGATGGGTTTTATTCCTGCTCTGAGCTGCTCCTGGTGGTGATACTCAAAGGGTCAGGAGACTGAAGTGCAGATGTGCGTGGGGCAGGAAGTAGGTGATGTCACCCTGAGACGCTGATCTCAAGACTCCTGCTTACTGCTGTGGTGGCAGCAAGCAGCAGAGGGTCACCGTGTGTCAGTCCCAAGGCCCTGCTGTCCTGGGCAGGTTACAGAGAGACAGAAGAGAATCCCTGGGGTCCTCCTGAGGGGCAGTTTAGTGAAGGGCTGGCAGGAAACGCTGGGGTTGAGCCCTATTAGCAGGAATCAGTGGGGCTGAGTGGCGGCTGCCGCACAGGAAAGTGACCTGAGGATGCCCAGGATGTCCACTGGCAGCTGGCTGGACTCGAAGTCCCCAGAGTCAGGGTGTGGACGGGAAACTGCTGCAGAATGCAGGAAGTGATCAGCATCAGGGCAGGAAGAGAGCTCCCACAGGAGTGAGTGTGCTGGTTCCCTGCCTCCGGCAGAATTTAGAAAACACTTGAAAGAACACTTAGGTTCCAGTTCCTGTCCACTTAATCCCTTAGACTTGGCCAGCAACTTGGGAAGACAAAAGGGTCACTTCAGGGACACTGGGCTAAACGCCCTAGCGTTGCTCAGGGATGCTGCAGTATACCATGATTTCGTAGATTACGTGGGGCGCTCTGAAGAGCTGCAAGGGCAAAAGAGTTCATGGAAACAGTGAATGGCTCGTGAAAGTGGAAGCGTGGGCAGAGGGGTAATTACCTTTAGCAGGGGGAGCACGGCTTCACCCTCCCAGGGCTGTGTGTGGATAAATGTGAGAAACCCTCACTGAGCATTCTTCCTGGATTCATCGTGTCCTCCCCTCTCAGAGAGCTTCAGAAACCAATTCTACCGCAATGTGTACAGATTGCATAATTCTGACACACTTAAATTTATTCTTTTGCATTTTATCAGTTATATTGTATTATAATCTCAATCTCTCTCTCCTAGGTAGCAATAATAGTTCAGATGTCTATCTAAAGAATACAAAAAGAATACCAATCATGACAACACTGTAATAATACACGTAATAATGTAATAATAATACAAGTAATTTGAGTCATCATCTGAGTATCTGCCAGTGCCAGGTCCTTATGTGTGAATGTGTGAGTGTCCGTGTGTGGGGGTGGTGTGGGGGTGAGTGCTGTGTTATTAAATGTCTGTCTTTTAATTTGTAAAACATTGTGAGGCATTTGATTTTCATAGACATTTATTTCAGATGCAATTTCATATGTGTCTGGTGTGATGTACAAAGAGATCCAAAATACTTCATATTATCAAAGTTTAGGTTTATTCTTCTTAAAAGTTAGGAAATAAACTGTATAGGTTAGTATTTTCTTAACATAATTACTTGGGAAAATAGAACACTAATCCTTAGGCAAAGTAGAGTCTGACATATTTACTGTACCCTACTGCATAGCACATCATTTAGTTAAGGATTATATTAGATCTATATTTAGACCAACTCAGTAGTCAACATCTGCATCTTACAAGCAATTCTTATGTACATCAGAGGATTACAAATAGCAGCTAGCTAGATTTAATCTGTTGATCATCAACTCAGGAAATATCCTGTGTGAAATTTTTTCATAGAACTTAATGATATGGATGTCAAGTGGGTGATTAATATTAACAGTTTATGCAAATTTTAAAAATGAACCATCACTTTCCCATGGTATGAAATATACAAGAGGGTATAAAATTAATATTTCACAGGTTTTCATTATAAAATACTTGTCATGATAATTTTTGAAGAAGAATTAACAGTGTTTTTTCTTTTTACGTGTTACAGTCAAAATTATAAGGTTAAGAAATAACATAGAACTGAAAAATTAATGTTGAACACATGAATGACCAGTAACTTGACTCTTAATGAATTTTCAATCAAAATATAACAAGTAGATTGCATTTTTCACTTCCATAATGCGTACCTAAGTCTAAATAAGTTAAAATAGGTGGATGTGACGTGCACTTCATAAATCTTGACTGCAAAGAAAACAAATGATATAAACGTGAGAGAAGCCTAAGTGGAAAGTGAAAGGTCTGGTAGTGTTCATTGCTTCTTGGAGGAAATCATGTGATGAGATCGTATTTATATCAGATAATTACTTCACACCAGGAGTGAATTCAGTGAGACATTTGCGTGAATTCCAGGCCAGAACACTTTAATTTTCTGATTGAACCTGTAAGTCCAAAGCAATTCCATCAGTTAAGTCAAGCAGTTAGTTCTTCTATAGGTGTAAAAGAGTTGCATTCTTTGACTTAATTATAAGCCATATATTTTATTTGTAGTTTCTAATTACAGTTTTCAACCTGTGTTACCAAATACAAAAGTAAAAGAAGATTCTATTACATCAAAGAATATAACATCCAAAAATAGGACCTCTTTTCAACTATAGATTATTAATGGTGAGTGAGTCAACCTTTGACTTTCACTGTTAGGGTATGTTTCCAATTGCAAATACAGGCTAAGCTATGCTTTGTTGTTTTATCACTTATTCATATTGGGAGCCTTAGAAATATTATATTTTGCTAAAAATTTGATGAGAATGAAAGTACAATACAGAAAACCATGTTCTCGAGCTCATTCATTGCATTCCTGAGAGAACAGACAAATAGGAGTTTTCTGTGGCCCAGGTACTTTCCCCTACAGCATCACACAAAGCACAGGACAGCACAAACGCCAACACGTGAGGACACATCCAGTGCATACATGTACTATGTGCTGGGTCAGGTGGAACAGATTTGGGCATGAAAAGATAAAAACTGATACAAGGAAATACTGAAGATTCAAAATGAGCCATGAGAATCACACACCAGGCAGTGACTTCATTCTTTTGGGTCTGTTCCCTCCCTCCGAAGCCAGTCTGGTCTTCTTCTCCTTGGTATTCATCATCTTTATCCTGACTGTGACAGAAAACGCCCTCCTGATCCTCCTCATCCGCAGCGACTCCAGACTCCACTCCCCCATGTACTTCCTGCTCAGCCATCTCTCCTTCATGGACATCCTGCACGTTTCCAACATCGTCCCCAAAATGATCACCAACTTCCTGTCTGGCAGCAGAGAGATCTCCTTTGCAGGCTGTGGTTTCCAGATCTTTCTGTCGCTCATACTGATGAATGGCGAGTGCCTTCTCCTGGCTGCCGTGTCCTATGATCCCTACGTTGCCATCTGCCACCCCCTGTGCTATGCCATGCTCATGAGTGACAATGTCGGTGTGCTGATGGCCGCGGGGTCCTGGCTGGTGGGGAACCTCAGCTCCATTGTGCACACAGCCTATGTGACGCACTTCCCCTTCTGTGAGCCTAGAACGATTGACCACTATTTCTGTGAGATCCCTGCCTTGCTGAAGCTGTCCTGTGTGGACACATCATACTATAAATAAGGGGTTGATATTAGTGCCATTATTTTCCTGTTGATTCCTTTTTCCATCATCTCTGTATCTTATGTCAAAATTTTACACAGTGTTGCAAACCAAATCCTCAGAGGCCCGAAAAAGTCCTTTTCCACCTGTTCCTTCCACATGGTTGTGGTTGTAATGTACTATGGGGCCATTTATTTTCACATACATGAGACCTAACCCCTACCACACTGCTGGCCAGGATAAGTTCCTCACCATCTTCTACACCATCCTCACACCCACCCTCAACCCTGTCATCTACAGCTTCAGGAATAAAGATGTTCTGAAGGAATGAAAAGCGTGCTCAAAAGTCATTCTCTGCATAAAAACAAGAAAGAAAAATGTTCAAATTTTGTATTCTCTTTATATGCATATTTAATTTCCCTGGAAAGAAAATGACAGTACTGTCAGTTCAATTTGTGAAGTAAATTGCATATTCAAGAATAATGACTTACAATAATAAAATCACAACATGTATTAGACTTTGAATGCATAAGTCTTGAAATATATATCCTAGAATGACAGTAATTACTATCACTCAGTCTTAGATGCAGTGGTAGACAAAAAAGAGCTTTGAATTTTCTTCTATTGATATAGGAAGAATTTAAAAGAAATAAAACAGAAATCATGGGCACATTATTCAAGGACATATGTACATTTACCTTCAATGAAGTGAAACAGTGCTTTTTATTTCAAGTTTTATAATCAGCTGTTTAAATCCACAAGTTCAAATCCAGAATACATTGCTTTTTTATGTTTTGACTTTTTTTTTTATTGATGAAACACAAATACACACACATATCTACTTTTTAGTGCAAATATTAAACATATGGGTCAGGCATTGAGTTAAAAATAATGGAAGATCTTATACCAGTATAGAGAAAATTCAACTTTATATTTTTCACTGGCAGGAACCTAGGTTAATTCTAAGACACTACTTTATTAATAAATTTGGGCAGGAGGAATAATTTGATTTGGGAAGATGAAAGATGAGATAATCAATGAGAGCCACTAATCAAATGTTATTGGAAGGCACAGAATAAGTCCTGCAGCCTAATCCACCTCTGCTCCTCCAAGCACAGTCAGACTCCAAGCAGTCGCTGTGCCCCGCAGAGGACGACCTGTGCCGTGGACACCTCACTCTCCCCGTATTATTGCACCCCTTCTGCTGACCAGAATGTGAGGGTTTGATTGTAGCCAATCTCTGCCCCAGCATCTCAGGAATTCATCCGCTCACTCACAGAGCAGGAAGGTCCCGCACTTCCCCCAGCCCGGCTGAGCACTTCGAGGAAGGAGGTTCCCGTGGGGAGCGAATCCTGGTGTGCTGCCTCCTCCTGGAGAGCCTGCGGGAAGGAGGGGAGGAGAGTGTGAGGAG
The DNA here is from genome assembly GCA_004365215.1 of Cuniculus paca. Taxonomy (NCBI): domain Eukaryota; kingdom Metazoa; phylum Chordata; class Mammalia; order Rodentia; family Cuniculidae; genus Cuniculus; species Cuniculus paca. The sequence goes on along the minus strand of RJWT010025073.1, from coordinate 9,224 downwards.
AGCCTTGGGCTTTCCAGCCCTGCAGTGATGGAGACCGCGGAAGTGCAACTGCACATGATCCCTTCTCCACAGCCAGATCAACAGTGTAGAGAATATTACACGGTTCTGGACGATTGTCATGATGCAGTCAGTGAACTCTGAAGTAGTTACATCAGTTTAGCTGACTAAGAGCTTGCTTTTGCCATGGTCAACGTGCATGACAGGCTGATCTTCTGTCTAATCCCCCACCCCAAGTCCTCCGTGAGATTTGCTTTTTAATTTTTTGACTTGGACTTTTATTATATTGTAAAAATTATAATAAGTTAAAATGTAATAAGGGGATTTTTGCTTACATATTAACTGTAAGGTTTGATCTGTATGTGACCTAAGGCCATTCCTTCTCACTCAATGTGACCCAGGTTAGGCACAATGCTGGACACCCATGGAAAGTTAAGGCAGATTTTTTTCCTCAAATGGAAATGGTGTGAATTCCAACACTGTGGGTGAGGGGAGGTTCTGGAGTACTGTGGTGTCCATGTTGCACAAAAATGTGAATCTGCTAAATGGAACTAAATAGCCCCATCATAATCAATTAAATAAAAAAAATTTAATGCCTATTCTATGCAAATGAAAATTTAGAACAAATAAACCTATATGAGACCAATATCTCTCTTCTCAAGAGTACCATTCCATTGGCTCAGTTATTAGAGATTATGAAAGAGATATTGAGGAACATTTCCTGTAGTAACTACATGAAAATGTAGTATTGGATCCTTCTTCAATAGCATTATACCAAAGTGATAAATGCCTTATTACCCATTGATACATTAAAACATTTATCTGAGGCAATAGTTATTATCAACATGATAATAATTTGATAATAAATAGTGTCTAAAGCAAAGTTAAGGTTACTCCTCAAATGTTAGACATTTTAAGAATTTCTTCCAATGTGCTTATGTGACATTTATCATAGGGCATTGTAATGTAATAATTTTGCTACCCAATAAAATCAAATCATGAGGACACATTCTGGCTATGCTCTAAATGAAGAGAATATGTAAAGCATTTGGTTCCTTAGGACTTTAAGATGTAACGATATTAGGAGAGACTGAACAGAATAATTCCCCATTGGGTTGACCTTTAACATACCTAGGAACATTTTTTTAAAAACTGGTAGGGCTCCTTTCTCAGCCTGGGCCCAGGGCCAGCCTGGGTGCTGTGGGTTTGACCTCTGTGGTCCAAGTCCCTGTGGACTTTCCCAAGTGAGTACATATGGAGATAGCAGACCTCCTCAGTGTCACCATAGCCTGGATTTGTGAGGCCTCCGAGTGTCCACACAGGTGTCACTGCTGAGGAATACAGGGGTAAGAGATGAGCGTGTGGGCTGCCTGGAAAACATTCAAATAGATTTAGTGGAAAATATGGCTTTGTTCATGAGATGTGCATGAGAGTATGATCAACCAGGCTCATCCAGATCTGTGAAAAGAGATGAGGAACGTACAATAAATGTGTGTTTCTGTATAGTTTTATATGAAACTCACTCTCTAGAAAGTTTGTAAAATAATGAAATATGAGAACAAGTAACTTTTAAAAGTAGATATTTTTTTTTTGCAAAACAACTTTAGAAGAAATTTTCTTTGGCTAACATGACTTTAAATTTGGGTACCTAATTAGACAGGTGCTACATGATTGACAGATTTTTTTTCTTAAAATAGATTAAGTGAACCTCTTCGGTAAATACTGTATTTTTAAAAATACGAAGTTGGTTTTATATCTAAAAGAAAAATTATCATAAAATTTGAAATAAATGAGTGTGATTTTTGGATATCTAATGAAAATGGATAGTGACATTGTTTGATAATGCAGATGGGTTTTTTTTTTATAAATTCACCTATCTTTACATATAAAAACAGTAAAACTGTGGTATACGTTAGATGAGCCTCTATACTTGCAAGTGTGGCCACTTCAATAACAACGTTTAATAACAACATTTGATAAATACATATTAAAATATTTCACAATATGAGAATTTATTGCGTCTTAAATGAACCAAGACCTTTACAGAGAAAACTGTGCTTCAGAATGAACACTATTCATGAAGGAAGAGCAGGGCTGTTCTGCCTGGTCCTACGCTGCGCCTTCTGGGCATGGAGCACACCGGGAACGCTTTGAAAACTCCTCCCTGTGCACCGCTAACAGCAGCCCTTTTCTCCGGGAGCAGGGACCGACGCCGGCACGCGCAGGAGCAGCTCACACCGAGGCCGAGCCCTGCGCGCGGGGTCTCCGTGCACGGCGCACGCGCTCCCCGTCCCGCACCGCCCGTGCTAACTGCACGCTCGCGCGCGCTGGAGATCAGCGCAGGCCCCGGCAGAAGGCGGAGCTCGACGCCGCCGCCGTCCGTCCGTCCGTCCGACCGTCCGCGCGGAGCTCCGGGCGAGGGCAGCCGCGGACCCCCGGACCCTGCGCCCCGGAGGACGCAGACGGGCGGACTCGGTCCGCACCGACCCGGGCGCGGCCGCAGCGGGCAGCTCGGCGAGGGCGTCCGCGCGCCTCTCCGCACCCCTGGGCACACGCGCGGCTCCGCTCCCGTGGGCGCTGCGGCTCCACCTGCAGCTCGGGCTGCGCGCCGGGCCCTGCCGGGAGCAGTGGCGCGCACGCGCAGAGCTCAGGTGCTGGGCATAGCTCTGCATGTCCTGGAGGTGGGGTCTTTCTGCTTCCCTATCGCTCTAAAGGAGGGAAAGCAAACACTGTGTATGCACTTGAAGAGACTATCACAGTATGTCACAAAACAGTGTAAGAGACTGAATTCTTTTCTCTTTTGCTAGAATCTGTTGTAAAAGCACTTGAAGGAGAGAGCCATCTCATGAAGGACTCAATTCCAGCACAGTGGAGATCTGTGCTTGTTTATCCGCAAAGGACAATTTTTGGGGTGATTCACATCCCTTTATGCAAAAGGCATTTAGTCCATCTGCAAGAGTTGCCAAACTGCTAGCAGTTTCAGCACTGCTGAAAAGTTTAAGTACCAAGTCTCTGAAATGTAAGGCAAACTCTTGCCTGCATACCCCTGAACAAATGAAAACAAAGTTAAACATTTCCAACATGCAATGGCATAAGACAAATACTTTCATTCCAAAAGTTACAAATGGGAAAGTACAAAGCATTGGTACCAAAACAAGTCTAAAATCCAGCAGGGTAGATGTTAAGTCCTCTAGTTTCTTGTCCAGCATCTGAAGCAATCTGTGACAAATTATGAGGTCCAAAGGGCTTGAGTGGATCCACCCCTACGGCACTTACAGTGGTCACCAACCCCATGGCATCTCTTTTGTGTTGGCTCTGCTCCCCCGTTGCAGGTTTCTTTAGATGATCCACTATCCTGGCTTTTCCAAACTTCTGGGGTTTTTGGTGCACCTTTGGCTTCACACTCACAGTTTCACACACTGCCCTCTCAGCTGCACATTGCCTGGCCTCCCAGGCCCTCTGAAATCAGGGTGGAAGCCTTCTCAACCTCAGAACTTGTTCATTCTGTGTGCACCTAAAACCAGTACCATGTGGATGATGCTGAGGTCTGCTCCTGGCTGGAGCAGTAGTCAGGTTTTCCTCTCTTTTGGCTGCAGGGGTCAAGCACCTGGATCACTGGGCACTCTGAACCTGATTGTGAGGAACAGATTCTCCATGTTGCCGCCATTCTGGAACCTCTTGGGGCCTCTGCTACCATTCTGGAACATGGTGCTCTAAGGCTTTCTCCTCCAAGCAAAGTCATCCACTTTTCTAGTTTGGAAGCTGCAAAGGTTCAAGACTTGTTGCTTTTTGCACTGCCTTCAGGCCATCTTTTCTATTTCTCTGTTCCTCAGCAATCGAAGTCTCAGCTTTATCTTTATAGTCCATAGCTTTACTGGAGCTTACTTTCTGGCGAAACACACATTTCAAATCACCCTGCTGGGCTCTGTGCTCTCGATTTGTGATATAAATCTGTCTAAAAGCACCAAAGAATAGCCATGCCACAACCTTAACATTCAACTGCCTTGGTATTTCTTTTGCCAGATTAATCAGTCCACCATCCTTCATCTCCATCTCAGGCAAAGTCTCTGGACATGAGCAAAATGCAGACAAACTTTCTGCCAAGCCATAACATACATCAACTGGAGTCCAACACCCAATGCAGTCCTTCTTCCCAGCAGAAACCTCGTGAGACTGTTCTTTACTGGCAGGCTCTCTATCAACCTCCTGATCTCCTGAGCTCTGACCAGAATCTCCCCTACAGAACAGCCTAAGCTGGTCCAGGGTTATTCTTTCAGGTGACAGCTCTGAACCTTTCCAAACTCTTCCCACGAACCATTTCCAAAGGCTCTTAAACTTCATGGTCAGGTACACTCACAGAAATGACCCCACTCCTGGTACCAAATTCTATTTTGGTTACTTTTCTCTCATTGCTGGGACAAAAAACCTGACACCCAAAATGAAGCAAGGAAAGGTTTATTTAGCTTACAGTTTTTGGAGATTTCAGTCCATAATCAGCTGGCTCCAAGGCAGGGTGGCATGGCACAGGGCAACACTTCAAGGCAGCAGCCAGAACAAAAGGGATCAAAAATGTAACCCTCTTCTCTACCTTCATATTTTATACAGTCCACCCCCCCACCTTCAGGGTGGGTGTAACACTCACAAAATGTCCCTGCCCTCCTTTGCACAGGATGAGAATATTTACAAAGTAAGAACCCTGGATTCCTGCTGAGACTCTCAGTTAAACTTCTAAACTGCTCAAGTTGGCACAATGTATCAGTCATAAAACCCAGCCATGCTGAATCTAGCCTGCATGGACACCAGATTCTACAAGTACACTGTATTCTTCAGCACCATCATTTTTCTCTTGGTTCCTTTTACTGTCATTGCATTTTCCTATGGGAAGGTTTTCTTTGCTGTGTACCACATGTGCTCACAGGAAGGCAGGAAGAAGGCTTATTTTCCTGTAGCACCCATCTCACTGTGGTGACTTTGTACTATACACCATTTGTTTGCATTTACCTCTGCCCAAAGTCCCTGTGGTCTCCAGCACAGGACAAGGTCCTGGCTGTCTTCTATACCATCTTCACTCCAATAGTGAACCTGTGATCTATAGCGTGAGGAACAAGGAGGTGACAGAGGCCCTTAGGTAGAGTGAGTGGGGTGGCCCAGCCACCCCGCAGCAGCATAGCAGCTGTAGCTCTGGGCCTGGTGAGAGCTGAAGGCATGTACAGCAAATTCCACCTAGCCATGCAGCTTGGGACATCAGGAGCAGATCAGTAGGGACCTGTGCTAACTCCACCATCAGCCTGGTATGTTTGCAGCATCCCTGGGGTCCTGCCTGGGCTCCACCCAGCCACCCTGGAGCAGTGTAGCAGCTGCAGCTCTGGGCCTGGCATGAGTTGAAGGCACGCACAGTGAATTTCACCTGGCCGTGCAGCTTGGGTCCTCGAGAGCTGCCTGGTAGGAACATACATCAATTCCATCATCAGCCCAGGACATTTGCAGCATTCCTGGGGTCCTGCCTGGTCTCCACCCAGCCTCCACCCAGCAAAAGAGCAGCCACAGTGATAGTCTTGTCTTGAGCTGAAGGCATGCACTGTGAATTTCACCTAAGCTTGGAGCCTATTAATCATGAGCATTGGATTTACCTCCCAGAGTGGAATACAGGAAAATGACAAATGAAAGAGCAAAATGCAGTCTCACACATCCAGTCAATCCCAACCAAGCCAAAAAGACATGGACATAGAAGAAAGTATAAGCCACACACCCGAAACTTCTGAAATGACAGCAACTGAAGTAAAGAAACAGCTCCATGAAGCTTTAAAGGAACTGACATCAGAAATGATTTCCCAGGTAAAACAAGAGATGATAAACATAGTGAAATAAATGCTAAACACATCTAAAGAGGATAGTTGGAAAAATAGACGTGCACTGCAAAAGGATAGAAACCTCAAATGAACAATACAAAAAAGAATTAGAATGCAAGAAACAGATTAAGAAAGATATCCAAGAAATCAAGAATGCCATTGAAAGCTGGCAAAGCTGCCTCAATGAATGTGAAAATAGTCTTTCAGATCTTGAAAAAATGATTGCAGCTAGTGAGGAAGAAAGGAAACATCTTTTAAAAAATAACTAGGAATCAGGAAATAGCAATTAGGCAGTTGTAAGATGATGCAAAGAAAAACAATATAAGACAGATAGATGTAAATGAAAAAGAAGGAGAAAGCACAAATGATATAAAAACACAACTTAAAGTAGTAACAGCTGAAAATTTTCCGAACATGGGAAAGGAAACTGACATACAGATGAGTGAAGCATACAGATCTTCAGTTAGCCATAACGAAAATAAATCAACACCCAGACATATAATAATCAGCATCCTAGAAATTCAGCATAAGAGCAGAATATTAAAAGCTGTTAGAGAAAAGAAGCAAATCACCTATAAATCAGATTCACAGCAGACTTCTCAGCACAAACAATGAAGTCAAGAAAATCATGGAATAAGATACTTCCATGACAAAGAGCAGCTGAAGAACTTCATGACCACCAAACCAACCCTGCAAAGAATACCAAAAGACACTCCAGATAGTCATGAAAATAGCTACAACGTCAAAAACATCAACAGAAGAAGAACACCAAGCAGGGCAAACAATTAAGTAGAGGGAAAAGGTAAAGAAACCACTGCAGAAAGATAACATGACTAAAACAACCCAGTATATATGAGTTATAAACATTAATGTAAATGAGCTCAATTCACCCATCAAAAGGAACAGACTGGCAGAATGGATCAAGAAACAACATCCGACCATATGCAGTCTACAAGAAACCCATATAACCCAAAAGGAAATTCATAGACTGAAAGTCAAAGCATGGAAAACAATAATCCATGCAACAGGAACCCAGAAAAAAGCAGGAGTAGCTATTCTGTTCACAGATGATGTGAACTTCCAACAAATAATGGTCAAAAGAGATAAAGAAGGTCACTACATACTGGTTAGGGGAAAACTCCAAAAGGAAGAAATAACTATCTTAAATATAAATGCACCAAATATGGGAGCACCCAACTATATAAAACAAATATTAATAGAAATGAAAAATCAAATAAGCAATACCACAATTATAAGAGGAGATGTTAACACACCCTTGACTCAAAGAGACAGATCAACTAGACAGAAAATCAGCAAAGAAATAACAGAACTGAATCAAACCTGTGAACAAATGGACCTGGTAGACATCTACAGAGTTTACCACCCACAACATCAGAGTATACATTCTTCTCAGCTTCAAATGGTATGGTCTCTAGCGTAGACCATATATTGGCCCATAGAACATGCTTAAATAAATGTAAAGGAATTGAAATTATCCCATGCATACTCTCTGATCACAGTGCCATCAAACTGGAAATTAATGACAAAAGAAATTGCAAAAACTCCATAAACACATGGAAATTAAATAGCACACTCCTGAACAATCAGTGGGTCACAGAAGAAATTAAAGAAGAAATTAAACAATATCTACAAACAAATGAAAATACAGATACAACTTACCTGAATCTGTGGGATGCAATGAAAGCAGCTCTCAGAGGGAAATTTATTGTGGTGAATTCCCACATCCAGAAAATGCAACAAACACAAATAAACAATCTGATGTTACACCTGAAACATCTAGAAAAAGAAGAACAAGCCCAACCCAAAGCCAAAAGAAGGGAGGAAATTGTAAAGATCAGAGCAGAAATTAATGCAATTGAGACTAAAAAAACAATACAAAGAATAATGAATCAAAGAGCTGGTTCTTTGAAAGAATAAATAAACTTGATAAGCCGCTAGCCAACCTTATTAAAAGAAGGATAGAGAAAATTCAAATCGATGCAATAAGGAATGAAAAGGGTGAAATCATTACAGACCCTGTAAATACAGAATATCATCAATTCCTATTTTGAAAATCTTTACTCTCATAGGTTCGATAACACTGAAGAAATGGACAGATTTCTAGAGACATATCAATTACCAAAACTGGACCAAGAAGATGTAAAACTACTCAATAATCCGATTTCAGTTAATGAAAATGAAAATGTAATTAGAACATTACCAACGAAGAAAAGTCCAGGTCCTGATGGATTCACAGCTGAGTTCTACCAGACATTCAAGGAATACCTAATGCCAACACTCCTCAAACTCTGCAATGAAATTGAAAGGGAAGGAAGTCTCCCTAAATCATTCCTGGAAGCAAGTATTACCCTAACACCAAAACCAGAGAAAGACCCAACTAAGAAAGAGAATTACAGGCCAATCTCTCTAATGAACATTGATGCAAAAATCCTCAATAAAATACTGGCAAACAGAATGCAGCAAGTCACCAAGAAGATTATACACCATGACCAAGTGGGATTCATCCCAGGAATGCAAGGATGGTTCAACATATGCAAATCAATAAATGTAATACACCATATCAATAGAGCCAAAGATAAGAACCACCTGGTCATCTGAATAGATGCAGAAAAAGCTTTTGATAAAGTCCAACATTCTTTCATGATAAGAACCTTACAGAAAATTGGAATAGATGGCCTTTACCTCAATCTGATAAAAGCCATCTATGACAAACCAACAGCCAGTATCACATTAAATGGTCAAAAACTGAAAGCTTTCACTCTAAAGTCAGGAACAAGACAAGGATGTCCATTATCACTGCTCCTATTCAATATTGTGCTGGAAACTTTAGGCAGAGCAATTAGACAAGAGACAAAAATAAAAGGAATACGAATAGGAAAGGAAGAAGTTAAGTTATCACTATTTGCAGATGACATGATACTCTACATAGAAGACTCACAAATCTCCATAGAAAGACTCCTGGATATCATAACCAAATTCAGTAATGTAGCTGGATACACAGTCAATACTCAGAAATCAGTTGCATTCCTGTACACAAACAACAAATGCACTGAGAGAAAAATAAGAGAAAGCACACCCTTTACAATAGCATCCAAAAAAATGAAATACTTAGGAATCAACCTAACAAAGGAAGAAAAAGTTCTATTCAATGAAAATTACAGTACTCTGAAAAAAGAAATCAAAGAGGATCTCAGAAAATGGAAAGACATTCCATGCTCATGGATAGGAAGAACAAACATTGTGAAAATGGCCATTCTTCCAAAATTATTATACAGATTTCATGCAATTCCCATCAAAATACCATTAGCATACCTCACAGATCTAGAGAAATCATTCTTAAAATTCATCTGGAACCAG
>RJWT010025072.1:0-16271 GCA_004365215.1 Cuniculus paca | reverse complement strand
AGCAGAAGTGTCCCCCGCTCCCCCGCCAGGTGGACTTGGACGTCTCGGGGTTGCTGGGGATGCCCGACAAGGAGGAGAAGCAGAAGATGCCATAGAAGCAAACGACCGAAATCCGAGCCGAGAAAGCGCAGAACGCACATAGTGCAGGAGGAGACGGCAACGCAGAGGGGAAGGAAAAAAAAAAAGTCCCCAGGGGTGGAAAGGGTGGTGGCAGGTGTGGGAAAGGAGGTCGCCAGGAGGACTGGAGGAGTAGTTTAGGGAGCTGGAAACCTAAACAGAACCCTGCCCAACTGAAGGGACTCCTCCAAGTCCACACTACCGCGCTGGGCTGACCGGGGCCAGAATCCTATGAAGATTTTCCAGAGGGGAGGTGTGCATTTTTAGTTCGTGTGGGAGGGGTGGGGTTCGCGAGCCCAATTTCTTTCTGACATGCTTTCTGTGGTTTCAGACAGTGAAGTCTGGGGGACAGTGTCAGCACTGATCAGATCTTTCTAAAGCAAGAATAACAGCGTCATCACAATAAGGACTTTGCATGGTTAAATATATTTTACAAACTGCCTTGTATCAAAAGTTTTTATAGGCTTTGAAAACAAGCTTCGGAGATTCTTAGGAGCACCTGTCCCACTCCTGCACACTGCAGATAGCACTATGCATTTTTTCAGATGGGGAAAATAGACCCAGAAAATCAGGTAACCACAAACAGCAGAGTTCCATGTGATACCGAGATATTACTGTTCTACATCCCCCCACCCCATTACCTTACCTCGTATGAGTAACAGTCATACTGTTACTAGTTTTTCTATCTTAGGTTTTAGATTCCCTCTACAACCTCCCCTCCCTAGCTGCTTTAGAAAACGGAATTCACCAGCAAGAGTTCCTTGGACCCCATCCTGGGCCCTTAAGACAAAATCTCTTGGCATGGGATCCAGGAAACCACATTTTAAACATATTCCCTACCTAACTCCAGATTTTATATTTAAAGTATGTGATGCAGGATCTTAATATGCACTAAATTTTAAAAGAATTCGACCACTGTGTAGAAGAAAATTAATCTTTTTAGAACAGAAATTTACCAAAAGTTGTTCAATATTTTGGAAAAAAAGTCACATTATGGCCATATAACTCCTGGTATTTGGGTATCAACAAGCACACGTCTAACTGCCACATTCACGACATTCATGATGAGCCTACTTACATGTACATGAGACTACACTGCCATATTTGACCTTGTATACATCTCAGTACATATCATGTAATTAATTATAATTACGTTCTTTTGTTTCACCTTTAGGTGACTGAAATTACCCCAATTTAAAAATGTGTGTAAATAGCAAAAAGAAAAAGAAAAAGAAAAAAATGTTCAACTTCACTGGTCATTGGAGAAATGCAACTTAAGACAACACAGAGACTCCTTTTCACTCCAGAAAGAATGGTTATCGTCAAGAATCAACATGATGGTGAGGCTATGAGGAAAAAAGGAACACTTTTCCATTGTTGGTGGGAGTGTATATTTTTACAACCACTATGGAAATTAGTATGGAGATTCCTCCCAAAACTAAAACTAGAGGTTCCATTTAACCCAGCTATTCCCCTTGTAGGTATCTTCCCAAAAGTGTTAGAAGCATCAAACCACAGTGATACATGCACACCAATTTATACATGCACATACATGCATACATGCACACCCAGCAGCACAATTTATAATAGCTAAATCTTGCAAACAGCCCATATACCCATCAACAGATGAATGGATAAAGAAAATGTATTTATATACAATGGAATACTATTCTATCATAAGGTATAAATGAGATATTTTTAGATAAATGAGTATACCTTGAGACTGTAATTTTAAGTGAAAAAAATCAGACACATAAGTTTAAATATTGCATTGTTTCTCTTGTGTGAGAAACCAAAGGGTAAATAAGGAATAAAATGGAGGATAATATTGGGAAGTATGAAGAACTTGTTCAAATGGGAAGGGGAACAAAGGAAGGGGAAGGGGGGGAAAGGGATTTAAAAAGAGAATGTAAGGGAAAAAACAAAGCTTTTGTAAATGGAGAGGGGAAGACGGGTTGAAGGGAGGGGAAAAATAAAAATGCATGTAAAAGAAAAGTTAAATATTGCACAGTTTCTCTTCTATGAGAAGCCTCAAATATGAATTGATTAAAGAATAAAATGAAGTAGAGCTGTTGGGAAACAAAGAGACAGATCTTATGAAGGAGCAGGGGGAAGGTGTAAGGGGAGAGAAGGAATCAAAAAAAGATAAGGAAATGATATTCCCTCAAACAAATGTAATGATTATGTATCACAATTATACACTAAATAAATGTGTGTAAGGTACATTATCCATGAGTTTCAAGATGGTCACATGATTGTTATGAAAAAGGTGATGTTGAGTCTGAGTTGATTTGAGAAGCATTGATCTAGATGATCTTAAACACACTCAAGTTTAGTAAAATTGCATTCTAACCCCAAATTCTACTTACTTAAATGACTTTATTAGGTCCAGGAGGCAAAATATCTTTGTTTCATCTATTATAACTTTAACCTTACAACAGAAGACAGTGGGAAAGTCAAATTCCCTTTCAGCTCTGTTGGACCACAGCATTGTCACCTATGTACCATAAGCCAGACTGTCTTGGGAGAGTTTTTGAAGCTCCAAGGATTTTTCAGCACTGGGACTGCAGTCTTTTTATAGCACCAGGAATGAAATAAGTGGGCAAAAGAGAGTTAGGTACAAATATGGGGGAAGAACATTTATTAGAGCACTAATGTGATCTTGGTATTGTGCTAAACCCTTTACGCATGTTCTTACCTTCTTTAAGGCACTTAATGTGTTCATGATAACCTAAGAAAGGTAGTTCTAGCTAAGTACCCAACTGTATATAGTTAGTGAATGGATCCTGGTCTGACTTCAAAGACTGTATTCTTTCCAGAGCACAATGCTAGCAATCTTGAGAAATTTTTCCCCCCGATTTTAGATTTTTTTATTGGTACATTTTAGGTATACATAAAGATCACATTCATCAGAGGGAATTTGTACTTATACATGATATATCATGCTGCTTTTTTTCCATATGCCCTTCTCTTCCCTTTGATATAGGTGAATTAAACTTAACCTGCTAGATGTCTGAAACATCAAGTTCGTGTTCTCTAAAATCAAGGAATGAATTCTAGGAACGACAGAGGTTAAGAGTAGGAAGAATTTATTGAGAGAAAGAAAGCTTCTGTCTAAGTGACAGAAGAGTATCGGAAAGTGGGTTGCCCTGCAATCTTGAGAAATTTGAAGCCATAATTGATTTGTCTTTTCTTTGGGTTATAAATATAATAGCTTTTTGTAGTACCCTTCTCCAAACATCACCTGTAACAATAAAAAAGAGAAGTAAAAAATATCATTCCACTCAAAGAAAATTCCTGTTAATACTTTAGAGAAGATCCTCTAAGACATTTCTCCGCATATACACAGAAAACATATGTACGTATGTATTTTTATACACAAGTGGGACACTGTCCATGTAGTTGAACCCTACTCATTCACCAATATACTTTCTTATTGGTCAATAAAGATCTACATTCCTAACAATCAGTATTCCATTATGTACAATAACTGATTTACTCTAGCTTATATTAGGTAATTATTTTATTTTTAATATTTTAAGCAAAATATGTTGTCTTTTTGCTGTCATGAGACTATTTCATTGTTTTAAAGGAAAAAGGGGCATGTACAATTTGTGTTAAGGATAATGGGTAAGCAGGCAGCTTGTGAGATAGGCAGAATTCTTTTTTTTAATTAGTGGATGTATATGATACATAATAGTCTTATTCATTTGGAAAGCTGGTAAATATATCAATCATTTCTTGATCATTTTTGACCCCTTTACTGTCACCGTTCCCCCTTCCCAATCCTTTTCCCCTTCTCCAAAAAGTCTGCCTCCTTGTTTCCTACGATGTCTCCTTTATTTTATATTTTGAGGCAGGCAAGATTCTTTAGCTCTATCAAGAGTAGATACGACAAAGAGAACAAATGGATTACATGTAAAAACTATGGAACAAACAAGAATGCTATCTAAGAGAAGAAGACGAAAAATGCCAAGTTGCAAGGTACGGATGATGTTCCCTTCACACAGACAGCTCCACCAGCTCTCACACGGCCGTTCATCAGTGACTCCCATTCTCGTCCTTTATCTGTTCTGTTCCAGAAACAGGCTGAAACATGGCCCTCAGCAAGCCATGAAGCAGGCGTACTTGTTTCTCATATTTCTGACAGAATAAGCATATGTTGGTGCTAAACCCTGCTGAACCCCCAACCTCTTTTTTTGGTTTCAACTCTGGTTCTCGTGACAAAACTGCCGAAAGTGAAGGTTGATGTAACACAGAGGACATAACGACACTGTAGCACAGGATTCTGGTAATGTGGTCCTCCCAGCGCATTTGGGCCCTGTTCTAAATGTGTTATCCTTCACTCTACCTTTCCAGCTTCTTTTAAGTGGCCAGCTACATCATTGGATCATCCTAATTTGGGCTGTGAGGTTTCTCTGATAGTGCAGTGGAGGTTACTGCAAATATTTCCATAGCAAATATTCTCCTTATACTATTTATTTGATTGCTAGTGGAACTGAACAACTGATCAGTGTTATTAACGTGTCTATACACTGTTTTTGCCTGGCATTTTTCTCACTACAAAAACCTCTCATGTTAGGATTTTGCTATATATATATTTTTTCCCCCCATTAGTGATTTCTCCTAGCTTTCTTATACTTTATAAACATTACATTTTTATGTTGACAAATCTGTTGTTCCTATCACTTAAATTTTCTGGCTCTGCCTCAACCGTTTCCATCCCAAATTGGAAAAAAAAATACAACCCTTAGTTTCTCCTACTATATTTATGATCCCATTAAAATTTTTAAATCTAGCTGAGATTTGTGTTGACATGTGGAATGTATTTAGAATCCAGACTTATGTTTTTCCAGATGATGTAATAGTTCTTCTAATAGGTACTGAATAACTCATTTTTACTAAATTGATAATAATCTAAGTGACACCTCAGGTGATTAGTTGAAATTTACTTAGGATAAAGTTTTTGTTTAGTAATTTTCTTTCTTAGTTAAGGAGCATGGGTAACACTATTGTTATTATCACTCCTCATCTGCTACTCATTTAAAGACAAGATCATATTCTTGAGTGCTTCTCTGCCTGACTCACACCTACTCTTCTTTCACAACACAACCTCAATGTCACTTTCTCAGCAAGAACATTCCTGTAGTTGCAAATCACTCTACATGTCCCTAAAATATGTTCTCATAGCGCTGTACTTTTGAGTAGCACCTATACCATATTGTATTTTTAAAAGCTGAAGTTTCTTGTCAAATGTCCCCATTCTATTGAGTGAAAAATGCAAATGCACATGGCATAAATTGGTATTATGCTTTTACTATAATCCTAACACATACTGGTATCAGGATTTGATTATAGACAATTTTTAAAGGTATCAGGTCCTCTACCTCATCTCCCAGGGGAAAATAAAAGCAAAAACACCTCCTCATAAAATGGCAGTATCTGTGCTGAGATTTCAGTCTATCAACATGACGTAAGGAAGAGACAGCTTGGAATACAATGTTTTGTGGTAAAATTATAGTCAGAGCATATGAAATATTAATATGATCATTATGAGCTCCACAATTGTTTTGTAAACAGCTTATGAGTAATATGAGTCTAAAACCTCTAGGATCAGTGGTACGTGTTTTCGATTGCCTGCTTTAAAATTGTGTTGATGGTAAAAAGGTGTGGAACATAAGGATGAAAAAACATGGTTGAAGAACAATGGCATAAATATTCTTTCCAGTGTCAGAAACACATTTTACAAAGTACATTTATTTGACTTCACGTTAGAATGTATCTGGCATCAATATTGCCTTTCTGTCTTTTATGGAATTCAAAGAAATGGAACTTCAGCAATTAAAGAAAGAATAGAACTGAAATGTTTTAAATCCATTTTTTACATAGCAGTAGAGTACTCTGTATTCACTGAAAACAAAACTGTTTTTAATGGAATCAAGTATTGCTAATATGGCTAATCTATGATTGAATATTTTAATGTAGCTGTTTCTCAATTTCATTCTGGAACTGTCCATTGCTATTCTTTTCTTTTTTTAAAGTCATTTTATAACATTCCAACAATATAAACCCAAATACCAAGGTAAAGTATTTTAAAAAATCATTTCAGTGATGTTGTTGTGGGTATTTTCAGAACCCATGCTTTGAGAATTGACTTAATAGTCCAACTAAGCCTTGCAAATTCCCTCTGTTTTCTTATTTCATAATGCTTTCCTCATCTTCTCTCCTATTCAAATTCAATCAGCCTTCACATCCGACCCAAGCCATGCTGCTGAGAAAGCCCTGGCCTCTGACTACCCCAGGTATTTTCTGAGCTCCCACAACAGTTAGTTATTTTATAAAATGCTTGGAATGCTATATATTAATATATCATGATGCAGTATTATAACATTTTAAATGAAGCAACATAATTGAATATGCTTCAATATTTTAAAAATACTGATGTAGTATTTTGAGATTTGTGACTCAGAGGTCTAGTTTTATTTCAGTGTTGACTTTAATAGTTGTCATAAATGAAAATCTGTGGAATTTCTTAAATTCAAGAGAAGGATATCACAAAGTATACTTATAATTATGTTATCAATTTTGCAATAGAGTCACCAATGTGGATAAAAGATTTTGCAGACATTTTATTGAAATTCAGTAAACTTACATCTTCCCTGACCAATCAGTTCTCACAAGTTAATCATAAAGTGTTGTATTTTTTAAACAGGTAATATATTCATATGGTACAATATTCAAGAGTGAAAAAATGAAATCTCCCTTGTCGCTCTGTTCTCACTCATGGGTTCTGCCAGCTCTATTCATACATATGCATTTAAAGGATTTATATATTATTTTCTGATCCATTTTATATTTGCTGCAATACTGAATGAGGAAAGATACGGTTGTCCCATACCATACTCTCCTGTATCCCTGTCCTGTTTGATCAGAATTTCATTAGTAACTGCTTAGTATTATGACTATAGTTTACATAATCCCGTCAATTTTTGTTTTTAAAATCACTGACTTCTAGCGATGCACTGGAGCTTGCGTGGGCCTCAGTGTTGCAAGCATCTGCTCTTAGACCTTTGGGTTCACCTCTGGGAGGCTAAACAGCTGACCACCTCCTTTAATATCATTTTTGGCAATCAGCAATAACAGAAGTTTTTCAGATAAACAAAATTTAGTCAGATTAACAACATTTGCAATATTAACAAGGCAAGTACATTAGTTACGCTAACATAAGTACTAATTATTAAAGTCCTGCATTTCAGAAGTTTAATACGGTAGTTTATTTTTTGCTCGTATTAAAGTCTGAGTTACTCATCTCACTAATGAAACCAATTGAAAGGATAAACTCAGCAGATTGTATCCAGTTATCAAATTCAGATATGGAGCCATTAACTAAATAAAAAAAAATTACCAGAGATATATTTTTCTCTCCTCAGCCGCAAGGTGACCCACAGGAAATACTTCATAGTTAGTGCAAGAGTAGTTCCTAGACTTCCCCTAAATCTAGTAGACATTGCTCACCGGTGGACTAATATGGCAAAGGCATACACAAAGTTGTTTCATGGTCTAAGAAGTTTACCTATACTTTCTAGGTTTTTCTGCATATCCTTACCATCTGAGCCAAAATAAGCCATTTTCAAGTATTTCAAGAGTCAGTACGGATTAGGGTTTAGAATCAATCCGCGTAACCCTAGAGAGCCGAAATGCCTTGGGTTAATGTATGCTGGTTTATGTAACAACTAGTGCTTTAGGTATGGTATCTTAGGTAATTTTGCATTCCCAGTGTCTGGACCATAGTAGGTACTCTTCCATATTATTGGGTGAATTTTGCTAAACTTCTAATAAAGAAATATTAAAAACTAATGAGCTGATCTAAGACATTGCGTTCTCTAACACTAGAGCCAACTGTAGAAAGGCATTTATTAAATATATAAAAATTTATTCATTAGTAAAAAAATAACTCAAGTGACTTTTAAGATCCCTAATTGCTTTAGCAATCTAGTTTAATATCAAAAGATTGTTTTCATGATAGAGAAATTCCTTAGGTAGGTGATGGTAGGCCCAGCAGCAAAATCTTCCAGAAAGGACCTATCATCTGTCCTTCTGCTATGTGTGAATTTTTCCTTTTCTTGGGAAGCAGATGGAATTAAAAGACTAGGCTGAAGGTATCTGGACACTTCAACAAAAAGATTGCCCCTCTGCACTGAGAAAATGTCTTTGCCAAACTTATTAATGTCTACTGGTTTAGAAATCCTGTTTTCTTACTACTTTAATAACTATTTTGATAAATGGGGGATAAATTCATCTGTCTTAATCCTAATTGTAGTGACTACATTACTACATTTAATTGGAGGGATGCCCACATAGGGAGAATATAAACTGGTAATTCACAACCAACCCTAAATCTCTGGCATACAAAATATCAAGGTTTAAGGCTTATTCTGGTCCTTATTGTTTTATATAACCTGGGATTACTTTAAAATATAAACAAATGTGTTCAAATGTGGGTCTTGACTTAATGATACATTTTTTTCTTGAAGTGTGTTTCTTCTCTTAAGATGCCAAGACACTTTCTACCAGAGATATCCCACAGATATAGACAGAGTATTAATAACTCTTAGGTACTTATTGAATGTGGACTGTGCCTTAAGAAAAGCAGGATGTATTTCATTTGCTGAGGATACATATCTATTCAGCAGATACAAAGCTTTTGGCTTATTCGACTGTCAGGCTGAGGGAAGACTTATTTTCAGAGTGAATAATAAAAATGTATTCATGAGCAAAGCACCTTTATACACAACACACACAGAGAAAATGGAACATATAAAGGATACAAAAATATCAACAGATTTTAATTTTCAGATCTCCTCCATACCTCTTCCTATGCCCACCCTTTAAAAAAAAACAGGATCAGTTTCTTGTAGTGTATTAAAAACCCACTTCATAGAACATCTACGTAGGAACAGTTTCCATTTTACTAACAGTATGGTATAGTTTCAGGTCAATAATTTCAATAAGAAACTTCCTTTTTCTACCCACTACAATTTCCTCCTTTTCACTTAAGACAAAACAACTAAGGCTCAGCAGAAATACTCATTAGGTTATAAACATTTTTTGCTTTTCTTACACTTACTGTACATTTACAGATTTGTATTACATCACTACTTTTTTTGTTCTACCTTATACATAGCATTTAATTATGGAAATAGGAAAAAATAAAACTAAAATAAAGAGGATATCTGATATGCTTTTAGCAATCCATTTTCTGATTCTCTTTAGATGCCAAGTTATTCAGAATCACACACAGCATTTATATTTTATTGTAGGGTATGGGAGAAAATTTAATGTTTTCATGCATCTTGTTTTATATATGTTGATTTCTAGGCACTGATTTTTATATGTGCTAACTCATTTAATTAAACATACGAGATTCATTATAAGGGCACATGCTGTTCCTTGTTCAGGCAAAAGAAAATCAAAAGCTAATCTTCTTAATAGAAACGATGCCACTAGAACTCTCACTTCAGGTTGAGCTAGGCTGAGATTTTCTATAGAATGGTTCTTCAAATTAGAAAGTTTTCTGAACCATTTGTCATGGATATAGAAAAGGGCATAAATTTCTGTTGTAGGAAATGTTATACAGATGAAGTATTTTAATCTTTTGGTAGTTAATACTGAAAGAATGAGTTCTCTCTTAATTGTTTTCCATTCATTTTTTAGAAAGTATTTTGTGCTTCACAAAACCCTGGGTGCCAAGACCCAGGAAATACATTCTCTACAGAACAAGATTCTGTTTAAAACCAAGGGATGACCTTACAGGCCAGTTTTACTGAAGCCAGCCTGGTGGAAACCTACGATACAGAATGTTCATGCTGTAACTGCAGGTTTTGGAGTAATGTAGGCTAAGTTTGAGACTTGATTTCTTGATTTTCCTCCTCAAAAGAAACAGGAACCTGGGCTGGGGATTTAGCTCAGCGGCTCAAGTGCTTGCTTGGTAAGTGCAAGGTTGTGAGTTCAATCCTGGGGACAAATAAAATAAAATAAAATAAAATAAAATAAACAAAGAAAGAAACAGGAACCCTAGGTTTTCCTAAATCTAGGAAAATATATGGAGGTAAATTTATACTCCTACCATATTCTTTTCTGTGATGATCCAATTTCAGTTATCTCCCTAGAAATGAATATCAGAAAAGACCATGCTCAGAAAGATTTTTTTTTGGGGTAGCCAACTTCTTACTTTCTAATGCTTGAGCCCTACCTCTGTAATAGTTGTTGTGCTGGTTGACTAACAAAGAGAGTGATGGCCTACTTTTCCCTCTCCATTAATAATCAGACGTCTAGTTGAAGTATAAAGTAAATTAGGGTGGAGAGAATACTGAGGGTGGAGAATATTTAACTTATCTTTTTAAATATGGTCTCTATTGCCTTTTTCTTGACAGCTTTATTTTATCCAGAGTTGGTCCAGAGGCATGTTCACAAGACGCATTTTCTGTAGCTGAATTATAGAACCCTTTGGTATGTACTCTATACACAGCAGTCCTTTAGCTTGTCCGGGCTTGGCATAGTTTGGTTGAAAAGGCATAAGTTCTTAAACTATAGACTGTACAGTTTACCCCTTTCTTAATTAGCAGCATCAGAATATATCAGAACAAATGATGATCTTTATAGCAATGCAGTTAGGAGTTTGTTAGCTGCCTTTTGGAAGCCAGCGTAGGAGTAAGTAGTGTCAGTGGGTTCGGTGTGGGTTGTTTCCCTAACCGATTTAGTTAGCCAGTCACAGCAACAACCCGAAGCAGGTGAGTCAGCAGTCTGGTCTAAGTATCCAGGTATGGGCTTTGCTCATTGTTTGGTTTCTCTGTTTGGTGGCAAGTTGCCATTCTCCATTTAGAATGGCACAATCTAGAGCTGGCCAGGGCCTCGAAGGGACTTTTGAAAAGGTGGGATTGGAGCAAAAGTGAGAGTGGGTCATTTGGGAATTGGTTGCAGTTTAGAAACACAAGAGGATCAATGAGAGCCTCTTAGACCTATCTCTTGAAGTATGTGGACAGGTGTACTTGGACCCAAGATATAACCAGGAATTCGGATTTAAGGTTTTCGAAGTTACAGAGTATTTTAAAAGGCCCTTCACTTGCCAGACAAGACTCTCAAGATGTGTTGCTAGGTTGGGTGCTACAGGTTCCTCTTCAGAGGAATCTCATTCTCCTCCAGAATAGACACCATTTATGTGTCAAAGAATTTCCTTCTTCTGCTTCACTTTCTGATTCTGTTAAGCAGTCAGGAGGTGTTCTGGGACCCATTAGAATAAAACAGTGAGGAACCAGAAAAAGTTAGTGGTCTTAAGTCAGTGGAGCACTGATTAACAATGACAAATAGAAATGAGAAATGAAAAATCATTCACTAATGTCAATTTGTCTCTGAGTCCATTACACATATTCTATACAGTATACCTCTGGCACCATACTTGTAAGTGAAATAAGTCAAACCCACATGTGTAAACACCGTATCATCTCCCTAGTACAAGAAACTGAAAGAGTAAATAAGATACAAAATCTTCAATAAATATTGTGACAGGGTAAGAAACTGCTCAAAAGGAAAAAACAGCTCAAGGAGAAGGAGAAAAGAAGGAAGGGACAAGAAAAACGATATAAATGTGTATATATACAATTAAGATAGCTGAGATGATTGTACTACTAATTCTATTAGTTCTTGGAACAAAAGAGTTAGCATTCATAGAGTTAGATCAGTTTTGCATGTCTGCATCTGGTAATCTGAGTAACTCTTTTTGCAGATAACTGTACAGAATAACAATTTTTGGTATGTTCCTACCACCTGGTTTTGAAAGCCTATATTGTTATTGTTTTGGGCTCTCTGTTATTATTATTTATTTGTCTTTTTTGTTTCTTGTTTTTCTTGTGTTTGTTATGTTATTCTTTCTAACACAGAGAGGATAGATGTACATGTATAGGCTTATATATGCCTAGCACTACTCCTAAAGAGTTTACCAGAACTGATTTTATTAAGTGTGATGGTATGAACAGCTACTTTAAAGAAAATGAGACATTATGGTAGCCATTGCTGATTTCTTATCATCATGTTTTGAAGTCCAATAATACTTTTATTCTTTGATCTCATTGGTTTTAGTCTGTTTTCTATTATTTGATTGCAATATGTGAGAAGGTATGGACAGCTATTTTGACGAAAACAAGAGACATTAAGGTAGCCATTGCTGATTCCTTATTGCCTTGATTGAAAGCCTGTCATGTTTTCATTCTTTTGTTTTGATTGGTTTTATACTATTTTGTTTTGTTTGAATTTGTTGCGTGTGAAGGTATGAACAACTATTTCAAAGAAAACAAGAGACACTATGGTAGCCATTGTTGATTTCTGGCTGTCTTGTCTTGAAGTCCTGTATTGCTTGCATTGCTCTGTTCTGATCTGTTTTGTTCTGCTCTATTCTGTTTTGTTTTGTTTTATTCTCTTTGAAATAAAAAAAAGTATACTTCTGGCCCATATCATTGTATAGTTCATTAAGAATATGTTGCACACTTTTCATTTGAAAAGAAAACATCTTAGTCCTCAGTACCAGTTCAGTGTGTAAAGTGTTAGTGAGTTAACAAGTCAGGGAGTATGTCCTTCAAATCCTGGCTACTCAAGAAGAGAAGGTTCTTCACCTCAGCAAGGTGACTTTCCTACTGTCTCAACTGGTAATAATACTGTGAAGAGGCACTTTGTACCCTCTGTTTCACTGGCAGTGATAGTACTTGGTCTACAAAGAACTCAGTAGTTGCTTGCTTGCCTGCTGGTGTAGCAACTTTTGTGCAGTGGGGCTGGTGGGATGAGTGGCTAAGGATGTCTGATATGCAAGGATTTGATGTTTTCCATAGGTGATACAAGTGCCCTTAGAAACGGGTGATTTAGTGGTTGGACTATCTAGAAAGGTAACTTTCACCTATGAATGAGAAGACTAGAGAGACGTGATTAAAGCCTGAAAACACTGGATAACATTACTGTCCATTTAACCCTAGGATAGCCAAGAGTACAGCTGCTGAACAGGATGCCTTATAGATTTTCCCCTACTTATATCATGAGTCCAGGCTGGTGGTCCTTTTAGGAATGGTTCTTACAATCACAAAATTGGAAGTCTGGGACTAGGCCAGTTCATTTTTAAGTATGCAGTTCTCACCCAGAAAATTATTTCTGCAAAAGCAGACCCTTATGCTCAAAACTCTAAATAAGATTATCTTTTTACCTTTAGATGTGCTTGTGGGGATGTTAGAACTAGATGTTAGGACTCCTGCTGGGATCTCAGAGGTTGTAGTCAAACGCCCAATTTTATATAAGCTGTTCTAGAACAAGAAAAAAATTCATGAAAACTACTGATTCCTTCTGAGTATAAAATATTCCTTTCAATGTAGAGGCAAACAAAAGAAGAAAAGTATAGGTTCATTTCACTTGCAAAAAAGGTAAATATTTCTTAATAGAAACCAACAGTACACTAAAGAAAAAGGAATGTTATAATCAAGTAGAGCTTATCTTAGAAAGTAAGACTACCTCAAGTTCAGAAAATTTAAGCTTCCAAAATTAAAGGAGAAAAAAAGGATAATTTTGACCTTTCATAGTTACTGATCAACACTGTTTTGTTTGTTTGTGGTACTGGGTACTGAACCCAGGGCCTTCACACTGAGCTACATCGCCAGCACTTCTTTAAAAAATTTTTTTATCTTGAGACAAAGACTCACTAAGAGGCTAAATTGACAGGACTGGGTTTGAATTTGCATTCCTCCCCCAGCAGCACAGAGTGCTGTGATCACAGGGTCACACCACAACGCAAGGCTTCCTGATAAATACTTCCATATGCTTTAAAAGAACGAAGCAAAACAAAATACTCCTACTAGGCAAGAAAGAGATCTTTTCCAACTTGGTAAAGTTCAACTACCTTAAACTTGAAGCAATATTATCTTAAGTGAGATTAGATATAGTCCCTTTAAAAGTGAAATTACGTAAGGATGACTACAATGATTGATACTGTCTGATGTGGTACTGAAAATCCTAGTCAATGTGACAAATAAATGACAGCTGTATGAATTTATGCTCTTAACTTCTATACCAGGAATTCTAAGTAGAAAATATATACTCCACAGTAGGAAAACAAAACCAAAACCCTCCAAAGCTACAGAGAATATAGCAGCTAATCAATAATACACAAGATCTAGTAAAATATAGAAGATTAGAAATATATCATGCCTTTGGATGGAGTAAATATAAAGATACCAACTTTCTCTAAATTGTACAATTCTAATAAAAAACTTAAAGAACTCTATAAGTGAGCTTTATAGTTTATATGGGAGGAATACAATTCTACACACAAACCAAATATTTAAACAGAAGGATAAAAGGAGTTCTTGACCTTCAAAATATTAAGATCTATTACAAAAACCACAAAACTTAAAATAGGGTGAAATTAGCAGAAAAATAAATAATCCAATAGAACAGAGTAGAGCTCAGAAAGTCACATATAATTTGAGGATATAGTACAAAATAAGGTTGGTACATAAAGGAGGAAAGTGACATATTTACCACATTTATCAGTGCTATTAATTGAACATTAGATGAAGAAAATTTAAACTTTATCCCTACATAATGTCATGTATGAAGAAGAAGAAAGACATAAAGTGGGATGGTAAAACTTTAAGTTAATCAAACATAACACAGTAGAATATCTTTATGACTTGAGGCCAGGGAAAGACTTCTTTTAAAAAATGCATGACCTGAACAAAAAGCAAACCACACAGGAAATACTTCCCAGAATCAACAACTGGGACCTTGTCTTATTAAAAAGTTTTTGCATGTAAAAAGAAATCTCCAACAGAGTGAAAAGAAAACCCACAAATTGGGAAAAAATCTTAGCCAACTCTCCCTCAGACAAAGGACTTCTATCTAGAACATATAAAGTATTAAAAAAGATCAGGCCCCCAAAATTCAAAGACCCAATCTAAAAATGAGCATCTGAGATGAATACACACTTCTCAGGTGAAGAAATACAAAAGGCGAATAAATATATGAAGAAATATTCAGCATCATTGGTCATTAGAGAAATGCAAATTAAAACAACACTAGATTCCATCTCACTCCAGAAAGAAAGGCCAAGATCAAGAAAACCACCAATAGCAAATGCTGGAGAGGCTGTGGTGAAAAAAGAACTCTTCTGCACTGTTGGTGGGAGTGTAGGCTGGTGCAACCACTGTGGAAATCAGTCTAGAGGTTCCTCAAAAAGCTATGATTAGAAATCCCATTTAAACCAGGTATCTGGGCATTTTCCCAGAAGAACTAAAACCATACCACAGTGATATATGTGCACCCATGTTTATAGCTGCACAATTTGTAATAGCCAAATCTTGGAAACAACCCAAGTGCCCATCAACTGAGGAACAGATAAAAATGATATGGTATTTTTATACAACAGAGTACTACTCAGCTATAAAGAAGGATCGCATCGAAGCTTTTGTAGGTAAATGGATGCGACTTGAGACCATACTCATAAGTGAAATAAATCAGACTCACATGTAAATACCATATTTTCTCACTAGTGTAACAACCGAAAGAGTAAAGAAGCATCCACCCCTTGCTAAGAAAGAGTAAATAATCTATAATATATATTGAGAAAGGGTAAGAAACTTCTCAAAGGGGAAAAATAACTGGGATAGGAGAAAGGAGAAAATAAGGATGGGAAAAGGAAAAAGATATAAATTTGTTTATATATACATAAAGTAGCTAAGATGATTAACTAATTCTATTAGTTCTTGAAAAAGAACAGTTAATACTCATATGATTAGATCAATTTTGCATGTCTATATCTGGTAATCTAAGCAACTCTTTTGAAGATAACAATATGCAATATAACAACCATTGTTAAATTCCTATCGTCTTGTTTTGAAACCTATGTTGTTATTGTTTTGGGTTTTTTGTTGTTCTTGTAGCTGTTTGCATGTCTTTTTTCTATTTTTCTTTTCTGTGTTTTTCTTTAAAATAAAATTTTTTAAAAATGCATGACCAAAAAATAATTAATAGCATGAAAATTAATAACTTCTGGACTGAAATAAAGATATCTTTAAAAACTAATTACAAATCAACTTTGTAAAAAGCAACTTCATAGGGTGGGG
>RJWT010025071.1:0-16252 GCA_004365215.1 Cuniculus paca | reverse complement strand
TTTGCAACCTTGGAGTTTTTGCTCCTGCCTATAAGACAACTGCTTTTCTCCAGCCAGTCCTTCTGTGTTCAAATCAGGATGAAAGGAGGAGGAGGTGATGATCTGCTAATCCTTTTTTAAAAAAAGAAAAAACATAAAAGCTTTCCCAGAGGCCACTAGTAGACTTCCACTCACCTTGGCCAAAATTTCATCACATGCCCATTCTGCAAGAGATATTAATAAATTGAATATTAATTTTTCTTCACTTAACAACAGAGGTTGATGAGGGAGAGAGGGCTGAGAATGGGAGTGGGTTGACCCACCTACAAGATATGTCTCATCCAGTACTGGCTGGAGAGTTTAACTACCTCTGTTTTAGAATAATCAGTAACCCAACAATATCCTATGTTATCCTATGTTAATAAATGTCCTGGGATCAGCAGTTAAGATTCATCTTCTCTTCCACTTGGTTCTTCCCCTACTCTCACTCAGATGAAGTCTGAGGAGACATTTAGAGTATAAACAGTTATTTTCTGGGTTGATCGTCACTCTCACCTGACTCATGTTCCCAAGGTCATCCAGTGGTTGTTCAAAGGAAAGATAGTGAAGAGCAATAACTATGTTTAATTCTACAGGAGTAGTCAATCCTGGATCATCTATCAACGACAAAAAGTTCATTTAAGGAATATGCACATTGAGAGGGAGAAACTACTTTCTTGGACCAAGTTCTGTGTTTTTATTTCTAAGAGAAACTCATGAGTGCTTTTAAGCAGGACACTGGGGAAGTTCTAAAATCTCTCAAGAACTATGTTATTTTACAAATATGTTTTGTAATTGAGAGGCAGGGAAAGGTCTTTATCCAAGGTCACAAGTAATAGAAGATTCTAAGAAATTCTGAGAAAAATCACCAGAAAGGCCTAAAACATAAACTCCAGTGGTATCATCAGTCTTTAGGACAAAATCTCTTACACAGAGGACCTACAGTCTATGCAACCTGGCCCTTGAGAGCCTCCCCAGCTGCAGCCACAGTCTCTGTTTCCTGAGCTCTGCCTCCAGTCACTCCCTAAATGAGCTGTGCCACTTCACCTCTCCTTCTGCATACACTATTATGCTTAAGTAGCTACATCATGCAGAGACCAATGGGTGAACAGACGGCACACCTAAAAAAGTGACAGAACCCCTTGCTCCTGGAGGTCTGTGGGAAATATGGCTGGGAAAGACGTGAACTGCTTCAGATGCTGGAATATAGCATCATGGGGAGGACAAGAAGGAGGGAAGTGGGTCCCCTGGACCCAGGAAGAATCTAAAATGTGAATTGAAGCCCACAGAGAGAGTAAAAACAAAAACTTAAATGAAGAAGAAGGTGGTAGCTGGCATGCCTTAGCCTGGAGCCCGATTCACTCTGCAAGAGGAGCTGTTGAGCCTGGGGACACACAGTTGCAGTGGCAGTAGCTGCTGGTGACCCCACAGGTCTCTGTGGAGAGGTGCAGTGGGGGAGGACAGCTGTGGACATGGAGGTCTGCACTGGCTGGCAGTGAGTGCAGGGGACTCAGTCCTCCCACGGGAGACAGCAATTGGCTGGGAGCCATTTTGGAGTCGGTCAGGAAAAGCCTGGGGCCAGGACTGCTGCCAGCTTCCTCCAGCAGCTCCAGGTTAGGTGTGGACCCATAGAAGTTGATTGGACTGAGTCCTACTCCTGTGGGCATTCCAGACATCGAATAGGTTCCTAACCAGGTTAGATCTGCAGGCTCTAGCCAGCTTAGCTCCCATGCAAACTACAAGGGCCCTTGTGGGCCAATACCTAGCTCAGTGCAGAAGCATGGGTGCCCACCATCAGATACCTGCAGCCAGCACTGGCTAGAAAAAGCAAACAGTCTCGCTTCAGAGAAATTGTAGTCAATGCTGGAAGTGCCTGGGACCCCACTACACATGTGTGTGGAAGAAATAAGGAATATGTCAAGACAAAGAAGGAAAAGGCAATCTCTGGCATCCAACCCAAACAGCGCAAGTCCAGGAGAGGTAAACATGGAAGAGATCAAGAATTGCACACCTGAAATGTCTGAAGTAATGTCAACTGAAATAAAGAAACAACTTCATGAAGTTATAAGAGAAATTATAACATAAATACTATCCCAGATAAAAGAAGAAATGAAAAACATAATAAAAGAATTCCTAAGCACATGGGGACACACGGTCGCAGTGGCAGTAGCTGCTGGTGACCCCACAGATAAAAAATTAGAGGACACAGATAAAAAAATAAAGGAGCATAGGAAAATGAGGGAAACCATGAATGAACAATATAAGTGAGATTTAGAATGCATGAAACACATTCAAAGAGATAGCCAGGAAATTAAAAACCCCACTGAAAGCTGGCAAAACCACTTGAAAGAAACTGAAGATAGACTTTCAAACCTTGAAGACAAGTTTGTAGCTTGTGATCGTGAAAGGAAAGATCTCTTAAAAATACAAGCAATCAGGAAGTAACAATTCAACGACTGCAAGACAACTCAAAGAAGCGTAACTTAAGAATTAAAAATGTGAGTGGAAAAGCATGGGTCAAGACAAATGACATTAGGACTCTATTTACAGAAATAATTTTGGAGAACTTCCCAAGCATGGGAAAAGGAAGTGACATTCAAGTAAGTGAGGCATATTGAACTCCAGCTAGCCATAAGCAAAACAAATCTACACCCAGACATATAATAATCAAGATCCCAGAAATTCAACACAAAAACAGAGTACTAAAAGCTATTAGAGAAAAGAAACAGATCACCTATAAAGGAAAACCCATCAGAATCACGGGAGTCTTCTCAACACAAACCATCAAGTCAAGAAGAGGCTGGAGTGAAGTATTGCAAGTCCTGAAAGAAAACAACTTCCAACCCAGACTCATGTACCCTGCAAAACTTTCCTTCAAAATTAATGGAGCAACAAGATACTTCCATGATGAAGAACAACTCAAGGAATTCATGACCACCAAACCAACCCTACAAAGAATACTAACGGACATTCTAGAGAGAGAGAAAAAGGACCATGGTCTCAGGAACAATGGCAAAGGGGGGTCATCAAGTGGGGGCAATCGATTGAATGGAGAGAAAAATTAGGGATCCAAAGGCAGGAAAATAGCTTGGGAGAGACAACGTGGTTCAAGAGGGCCATAACTATCAAGAGGGAGGAACTACCGAAAAAGGGAAGGAAGTGGCCACTGTTAATCTATTTTCTTGATTTGAAACTCATATTGTCTTCATTGTTCTGATTAGTTTCATTTTAATGTGTTTTGTTTGATTTTATTATACTTGATGGCATGGCCAGCTATTTCAAAGATAACAGAATATATGATTGCAGCTATCAAGGATGTCCAATTATCTTGTTTCAAAACCCAGCATTGCTTTCATTGTTTTGCTTTGGTTTTTACTGATTTTATTCTATTCTATTTTGTTTGATTTTATTTATCCCTGATGGTATGGGAGTTATATTGAAGATAACAAGAAGCATTGTGGTAGCCATTACTGATTGCCTTTTATCCTATTTAGAAGCCATGTACCATGTTCATTGTTTTGTTGTGATTGACTCTATTCTGTTTTATTTTGTTTGGTTGTATTCTTTTCAAAATAAATTTAAGAAAAAGAAAAAAGAAACAGAGGCACTAACAGAATCAAAATTATAATTTGCCTTTCTACCCTGAAATGTAGACTTTTTTTCTCATCCCTCCCTCAATCCCCGGCACTGGGGATCAAATTCATAACCTCGTGGTTGCCAGGCAGGCTCTTATGCCACCGAGCTAAATCCTTGGCCCTTGTCTTTTACAGACAGGGTCTCACTATGCCTTTCAGGCTGGCCTTGAGCTCACTTTGTAGCCCAGGCTAACCTCGGACTCGCAAGGTTCCTCCTGCCTCAGCCTCCCGAGTGCTGGTATTACAGGTGTGTGCCACCAGGCCAGGCTAAAATACAGACTTTTTAAGTTTCTGTTAACACGTATTTACCTGTAGAATCAGAAATTTCATTGATCAAATTCTATGTATCAGCCCTGCAGATAACAATGTATTTAAAAATTTACTTGAACACCAAAAATTTATGCATTTCTTAGTGCATCTCAATGCAGTTTTATGTATACATGAGAATAAAGGCAGAGTGATTAAAAACTATGGTCTTAATATAGTACTTATTGCAAAGCCAAATTAACTTTTTGTAAGGCTATTAAATAGCTGGATAAAATGCTTATTTTAACAAATCAGGAGAAGAGTCCTCTAAAACATACTGAAAAGGGCAAACCCCAACTTAAGATCAGTCATACATGGAAAAAGTATAAAGTATCCTTTGCTCTTGGTTAGAAATACAGCAGAAAACGTCACCAGAATCTGTGATTTAAAATAAACCCTATTTTGTCACTGACTTCCATTATACAATCAGAGTGATAGTACTACTCAAACAAAAATAAACAAAACTTCTGGGTGTGATTATCCAGGGACTCCGTCCAGCCAGTCTACTTTTCCTGTGTTGTGCTCTGTCTACCGAGCCTGACTCCAGGACAGCAGCTCTACTCCGGCACGCAGATTCCCCACGCTGCCAGACTTCCTCGTCTCGCCTATGTTCTAGAATTGTAACCTCTCTTTGTTCCTCTCAACATCTAACATGACTACCTGATCAGAAGATTTTTAAACCAACTCCATTTGTTAAAGATTAAGCTCCTAGGATGGAGTAAGACTGCACTTACGGGGAGATCCCAGACTGCTCCTGAAGAGCAGGTCGGATTACTGGGGCAAGATCCGCACATTCTATGCATCAGATCCGTCAGGTCCCATTGCCCACTTCTATTAGGTTTCAGGAGAAGAGGCGGCAGCAAGCACTAGCTTCCCTTCGTTTTTTATGGGAAGAAACCATGTAGCAACTGAAGAACAGCACCGTTTTCCATGTTTGGTATCATTTTCAGCAGTGTAATTAAGAGGTTTCTCTTGGTGCACCCTTAAGGATGGGTGTGGGCAAGATTTACTAACATACTGAGATGAGTTGCTCTGTGCTTCTGCTCGAAAGAAGAAATTAATAAAAATGGTCAGTTAGGAAAGTATCCAAGTTTTGTAAAAAAAGAAAAAAATGGTTAATGTTCCCCAAAGACTCTGAAGATACTAAGGAGAGTAATTTCTAAGGGTCATCAGATGTTTTATGCGAGATTTACAGCTAATGATTTGATCAAGACCAATACAAATGTCATATACTGAGCTATTATTTAAAAAAGAAATTCCTTCCTAATCACAGGAAGAAATTTTAAAAAGAAAGAAGAGAGGGAAGGAGATAAGGAATTTTCTTAACCCATTTTAAATTTATAAAGAAAATTCAGTAATAATCGGAATCTCTATAAGTACTGCCAATATGTGTGAACTCACTTGAAAACTATAGTTATAGTTGTATTTACATTTCTGGACATTTTCCTCAAGACCATATGATAAACTGCATTTTCCTTGTCAAGAAAGAGGTGCTTCAATTTATTTAGGGCCTATGTGTCTTTGCTTTAAATTTACAGGAATCCTTTTAACACAGAACAAAGGCAGTGGCTTTACAGTGCCCAGAAGGACTTTCCTGTGTTAAGTCATGGTTTTGTTTATTATTATTGCTACCATCATCATCATTATATTATTCTATTTATTGTTGTTATTATTGTGTTGATTTTATCAATTGTAAGCAAAGCGGAAGACAACATTAAGGATGAAATACTTGATGAGGAAATAGATCATTTTCAAAAGGCATTACTGGTAGAGCTTGCCTGAGGGGGAAGCTTGAGTTGATAGTTGTCTTCATTCTCTGTCTTGTTTACTTTTACACTCATTCTGGTTGAGACTCTGTCAAATGTAATGACAGGTCTTTTCCTTGGCCCATCCACATTACTACTCATTTAGTCTTATTTTTATCTCATGTTCTTTTCTTTTCTTTTCCATCATTTCCCCCATCTATTCTTTGGTAATTCCCTCTGAACCAATGATATTACATGCTGAACAGAAAGATCAGTGAGATTTGTCTTTATTTATTCTTGCATCATTTCAACAACTGTGTCTTTTTGTTCCAGAAGGAACTCCTGGGACAGCAGTTACAGGTGCAACAGCAACTCAGAGTCCATGCAGCTGTGACTGCCCTCATTCTTTACCAAAATTGCATACAGGAGACTTGATCCAGCTACCCAGCAGTTTCACTGCCTTTACAACTAACACCCCAAAGAAAGTATGAGAAAGAGCCACCTTCCTGAAGGCTCCACAAAATTCCAGAAATTATTGGCGTAGCTTAAGTCACATGCACACATCCAAGACAATCAGGGCTTAGGCTAAAGAGTTTGGCCAGCTAGAGCTGGGTATCAGAGGGGAGATGATGATGTGACCAGGTAGCTCTTGAAAGAAAAAGATGTACAACTGACGAAAAAGTAGCATGTCCCTGTCTTAATCATTTTCCTTATTTCTGAGAAAATAATAGCTCTCAGTTCCCACAAAGTCCCAGGACATGAACAGAATGCAAACGAATTTTCTGCCAGTGGGTAACACACATGGTTTCAAGTCCAACTGACAACGAAGTTCTTGTTCTCAACTGAAACATCCCGAGCCCAGTCTTTCTTTACTGCCAGCATTTCTAACAGCATTCTGGTCTTCTGAGCTCCAACCAGTATCACTCATCCAGCTTGGCCTACAGCATTCTAAGGTTTCTCTAGCCAAGCATCTCTAAACTTTTCCAAACTTCTCCACAAAAGCTTCTTAACCACATCGTCAGGCAGATTCTCAGCAATGCCCCAATTTTTCCAGTACCAGAATCTTAGTTGCTTTCTCATCACTTGGACAAAATGTCTGACACAACTTAAAGAATGATAGGTTTATTTGGGCTTATTGTTATAGTTCTTATTATGGCTGGCTTCCCAGGCAGAAATGATATAGAAAAGGGGCATGGCAGAGGAAAGCTGCTCACACCGTGTGTTATGGTTAATACATTGTGTCAACTTGAGAAGTTTAGAAGTTTAACTGAGAGACTCAACAGGGAGCCAGGGTTCTTACTTTGTAAATATCCTCATCCTGTGCAAAGGAGGGCAAGGACATTTTGTGTGTTACACCCACTCTGAAGGTTTTGAGGGATGGTGGTCTGTGTACAATTTAAGGGTAGAGAAGAGGCTTGCCTTTTGCTCCTTTTGCTCTGGCTACTGCCTTGAAGTGTTGACCCTGTGCCATGCCACCTTGCCTTGGAGTCAACTGATTATAGAATGAAATCTCCAGAAATTGTAAGCTAAATAAACCTTTTCTTCCCTAATTTTGGATGTCAGGTGTTTGTCTCTGCAACAAAGAAAAAGAACCAAGACACCACGGCAGCCAAGAAACAGAGAGAGAAGGAAGGAGCCAGGGAGAGAGATATACACTTCCAGGTCATGCCTCCAGTGATTTTCCTCTAACCCGGTCTTACCTTCTACCAGCAAGTCAGTTGTAGTGTCCCCATAATCCATTCACCTTCCACAAATCCTGTCTCTAAGCTCAAGAGGAGGCTTTGGGAGGGAGCATTCCAGAATCAAACCACAACAATTCCTTTCAATGAATAGCATATAATCAGTTGATAATTTACCAGTGGGAAATGGAGATGGGACATGTATATGCAAACACAGAGAAATACATCAGATGAAAGGATAAATCCAAGAAGAAGAAGAAAAAAAAAGGAATGACCAGATCCAGAAAAAGATAAAAATGTGTGAATTCCAAAATAATCAAGGGTCCAGTATACAATAATATGTATACCACAGATAATGAAACTACCTATAGTCTCTAGAAGGTATAGAAATTGTTGCTAGAACAGAGGTCTCAGAATATACAACCCAAGACAATATTATCTCCTTCAGTTGCAATTGTTAATAAAAAGCTATTCACAGACTGGAATTTAGGATACATTGGGATAGGTTCCAAGATGATTACAATCTGAATATTAAATTTTTTTACATGGATCTATGTTTTTAAACAGTCACAGGAGTTCTAAGGCAACTACAACCACTTTCACTGAAGCAAATTTCCAGGGGGATCTACACATGACCAAACTAATATGAATGTTTGGTCATAATGTTTATGGTGACCAAATGCAGGAGGAGAGAGATAGAGAGAGAGAGAGAGAGAGAATGAATTAATTGATGATGGTCTTGAGATGTAGTCTGACTCCAAATTAGGTCCAACTGATATCTCTGTCATTCAGTTCTGTGAAACAACAGCCTGACCATTAAAGATAAATATCCTGTTAAAGAAAAGTATCTGGAATCAAGGCAGGTTCATAGACGATAAACCGTTTGGTGTCAAGAGTGTAAGCATCTTCATTTTCAAACCTTAAAAATAAGAAAAGGCATAAAAACAGGAGGGACATACAAATAGAGAAAAATAAATAAATTAAAATATATTGCCCCCGGTTGAAGGATCGGCAGTGAGCTGTATCTTATTTTCAACTTTTACAGTCATCGTCATCCCCTACAATCCCCCACCTCCAGCTCCTTACATACAGCCATCTTCCTGGTGCTGGTATCCTCTCCAATCACTCCTCTTTTAGTTGACAAGACATCTGACAATACGGAAAAGCTCACAGACTCTACAGTCGGTGAGGAGCACTTATGGGACTATATAAAGGATGGGAAAAGAAAAAGGAGCACGTAGTCCCCTCAAGGGACTAATCTGTTTCAAAAGAAATCATAGAAACAACTATTCCATTGAAACCTAAACACCAGCCAGCATATCATTTTTTTTAGGTGTGATTCATCTTTTAACTTAAACAGTTAGTACACTATCTCACTTAGTTCCAAAAATATACAAATAAACACTATAGCTTCAAATTAATTTTAATCAGTTCTGCCTTGAAATAGTTGTTTACTATTTTTGCATAATATAATTAAATATCCCAATGCTATATTTAAGAAACATTAAGGATATGACTTATTCTGATGAGAGTTGGAAAATTTCAAATTGAGAATGCCTACAGTCCTTGCTGTTGTAAAAATAAGATTCCCCAAGGGGGCATAAAATTGGAATGGGAATTAGAGAATATAGTTCCCCCTTCTGTTAAATATTGTAATACATGCAGAATGCAAAACGTAGGAGCTCAAGGAGATATAGAATCTAGTTCAATGCTTTCTCCCTTAGTGAATTCAGTTGACAAAAACTGAACTTGGTATTAGAATTCAGAAGCTGTTATCTGAAAAATGGCTTGTAGCAAAAGGAAGAGCGTTGTGGTGGGAGCTATTTCTCCCATCTTACAGACTACCTATTCTTTCTTAATTATTTGATGTCCTCTCACAAAGGAAGAAACCTTGGGATCATCCTTGCTTTCTCTCTCTTCCCTCTGCATATCTTTGACAGTTGCATGTCTAAACATCCTCATTCATTCCTCTTGGCCTTTGGTGAGGCTTTTGTGATGTCATACCTTAACTGGCTTGTTACAAGGGTCTCCTTCCAATATCTTTGTACTCCAATCTTTGCTACTCATGCTGTCAAACTGATTTCTAAAATGGTGTGCATTTCATTCCCACCACTCACATCTCATCTGTACGCTTAAAATTCTTATTTCTGGAATTCAAATTTCTGGGCCTTTTTCCCTCTCAGGGCCTTATTCGCTACTTTTTAATGTTCCTCTCCTCAAATGTTTTGCTTCAATCAAAAGAATTTATTTCCTCTCCTTTATAAAGTACATAAATATCCTACCACAGTGCTTAGGATACAAAAGGGAGGATAAGAAGTATTAGTCTATTCTGCTTGGAGTAAAATAAAGTTATTATGCTTCTAGACCTTTGTCCATGACATTCCTTCTACCTAATATACCCTCCCTTCTCTTTGCCAATTGTCAAAACCTATTCTTTATTTTAAGAATAATCTTCTACTTCTTTCATGAAGACTTTTTTAATGCAAATATTATAGCTATTCCCTCTTTAAACTTTTGTAGCAGTTGTTATCTATAGGAATATTTGGTCTCTTTCTAAAGGGGAGGTAGCTGGGGTATTTTTTACTAACTCTAGTTTATCTTTTCCAGTAGCATCAAAGCTGTGGCATTTTAACCTGTCCTACACATAGACCAAGGATGCTTTCAGCCACAGCAAACCCTCAAACTGAAGGCAGCAGGCCTCAGAGTAGAAAGTTGAAGAATTTTAAGGGAATTTTGAGTGCTCATGGGCATGGGAGGGGCATCTTTCCCAGATGTCTAAGGGTAGGGAAGCACTAATAGCTTCCCCAGGCAGCTTCTTGAATATCAGATCTACCCCTCCCTGTCCCTCTGTTGTAGCAGCAACTCTTTCCCCTCAAAGATGTCAGTGTCAGCTAACAACGCCCTACTGTCAATAAGGAACTTCTTTATCTTCTAGATTATGGCACAAGGAGTCGAAATGATGAAGCAGCAGTGGATTAGTATGATGTTCTGTGCAATATCAAGACAACTAAAATCCTCTGGATTATAGCCTGCCAAACAGCAGTTAACATAGCCCTGGGTAAGACTGTGCTTTGATACACCTATGTATCCTAGGTGAATGGAAACTACTTTTCATCCTACTTCTTAGATATAGCCTGAAGGATATATGCAAGAAATAATTGTTATATAACTCATGCCCAAGTGCAAGTGGCTATGTGGATATGTTATAGTAAAGACACCACAATCAGCACAGCTGGGACTAAAGTTACTGCTTGATTAAGTTCATGGTTGTCTGCCTTAATTTATCATGATTCATTTAGAGTTTTCAGTGGGTCCATGGGTGTTTTAAATGCAGAAGTCACTGTAGGAAACTCAAAGAGCACACTGGGTTTAAATTTTGAAGTTTGTAATCTTAATATAGATACTAGTAATGAAAACAAACTTTCAGCAGGCAAGAATTGGAGACTGGGATCTGTCTTCATGACTTACTCTAGAGAAACCATCAGAATTGACTATTGATTCATGCAAATAGTAGCTACCGTTATTAGAAATAAGTGTTTTGAGATTTTCTGGGTATACACTGTTAAATTATTCAAAAGTCACCTGTGTTCAAAGCAGATAACATTGAAGAGATGAGGGGTTTGAGGCCTTGAAGGGTGAAGTAAGAGTTGTACAAGTCTAAGTTCTCATTTTGGAGGAGTAACTGTGGTCATGTCTGGACCAGGCTGAATGAAGCTTAATCTTAAAAGTAGTTAGACTGCAAATGAAATCCTGGTGAATATCTTCTGTATTCTGTTACCATTTTTCTGAGGAAAATAAGTAGCTATGGATGGACCTTTCACCTTTCGGTTATACCATCCAGGGAAGAGTCAGCTTTTAGACAAGATAAAGATTCGAGACACTTTAGAGGAACTAATACTGTGAAAAGGTAATTATATAAACAAATGATTATTAAAACAAATAACCATAAAAAGGAACAGGAGATCCGTGGTTTCATTATTTTCATCACATACTTATCTGCCCAAACAGGTTTAGCCTGAAACCTTATGAATCAGTTCCACAGAAGGAAACACACAACCCATATCAAGAACCCACGCAACTAGAAACAAAATGATCTAGTCTGCAAAATAATTTCCAAGGTGATTAGAACTATGCCAAGAATAAACTGGTGTAGGCCTAGGATAAAGAAATGAGCAAAAGGGCTTAAAACAAAGATAGCATTCATATTGCCTTTACTATTCTCAAGCCTTTTGATGGAAAATGCCAACTTCAGTCAATAATTGAGTATTTATATTGATGGCACTGGAGGCTCCCTGAGGTACTACTGCTCAGGGGACTTGCTTGCTGATACAAGTCTCTGTCCGCTGTTCCCTGTGCTATAATCTTCATGATTTCCTCTGAGTGAGGTTCTCTACAATAGATCAAATTTCAATAAACCTATTATCAGAGTAGGAAGTTTTCTCTCCATGCATCTTAAAAATTTTATTTAGAAGTATTATATAATTTTCCATATTCTATCTTTTTTCTAATGCAAATAAAGCTACTCATGCTGGTTACAAAACCAAGGTCTCAGGCAGTGCCACAGTCATCCCTATCTACAGGAATATGCTGTTAGGCATTGTTAGAGAATGTTAGGTATTATTCTACCGTCACTGAACAGACCCTAATTGTTGCTAAGCTATAACAATAAAAAGTAAATATATTAATTGAATCTTTTTATCAAAGAAGGCTGCTTTGATGCAACACATGGCTATTGGTACTTTCTGCTCACTAAAGTGTCCCCCTTTGCCTTTGTTCTCAGCGTTGCTAAATGTTACCTTTTCGTCTCAAGCTAATGTGTGGCGCTTCCACTTCATCTACTCTCAGCAGCTGTGACCATTCTCTAAATGAACACATGAATTTAATTAATGTTCAACGAGTGCCCATCATGTCCTAAACTATAGGAAAATGAAGATTGATGACCCTGAAGAACAAGTTCATATTTTCTTTGAAGCTCAAAATCTGTGTAAGGAATAGAATAAGGCTCATCTCTCAACTATAAACTCATAAGTGCACTTCAGTTTGATTCCAGGGCTTATTTTTGTGTTAACCAGGATAGATGTGGTTGAAATTCAGGGAATTCATAAAACCTC
Organism: Cuniculus paca; assembly: GCA_004365215.1. Lineage (NCBI taxonomy): Eukaryota > Metazoa > Chordata > Mammalia > Rodentia > Cuniculidae > Cuniculus > Cuniculus paca. The sequence goes on along the minus strand of RJWT010025071.1, from coordinate 3,758 downwards.
AATCAGTGTAACAAAAACACTCTGCAAGGCTCTGAGTCTGCTAGAAAGATGTATAGTTTCCTTCTGGCAGTACTTTCCAGACAGGGAAAATCATCAGTGAAGTAGTTGGAGGGCCCACAGACAATAGAAGGCATACTATCACAGGGATCCTTGAGAAATTGTGATAAAAGGACTCTGCAGAAGCTTGGGTATGAGCAAAGCTGAGATCCCAAGGACAGTAAGAAGAGATGTTATTACTGACCTGAGGCCTGATTGAGGAAGAGAAAGTAATACTGATGAAGGTTGGGAGAGCTAAAAGAGTGGAAGGAGGTCCCCAGCTAGAAGCAGTCATCATGGGCGGGTATTGAACTGCTAGAAGACTAAGTGGTAAAGCTGAGGGAGCGGGGAAAATGTGCTTCAACCTCTCTTTCTTCCTGCCTCTTGGTCTCTTACATTGCCTCTCCTTGTCCAAATCTAATCAGAAACCAAAGTGATGAAGCCCAGAAGATACTGAGGAAAGGGAATTTGTGGAAGGGCAAAAGGTAAATGAGCAGTACAATCACCATTCTACATCTAGATAAAATGCTGTCCTCTATTGAATTTTCTTTTCTGGCTGTAAGGTAGTGTTTCCCAAAATGTTTTCCAGATGGGAACTCTGGGCGAGTATAGAGAGATTCAGCTGCATAAATTCATTTAGGAAACACTGGATTTAACAGATCTCATTAGTCCAGGAATTTTCAAAACTTCAAAATATTCATAATAATTTTTAAATAAATAATTGTTGAGAACAATGAAGAATTTAACGGTAGGCCAAGCATTAGGGATACCATGGTGGGTAGGGCAGACAACTACACTTGCAGTGCTCATAAACAATTGGAGAGCAGGAGGTAAGCAGGAAGAAAAAATCTAATTAATTACTGTACAAAGTGGTAAGAAACTGCCAGGTCAGAAAAAAATGTGTAGCGTATTCCACATATGCATAGCATACAAGTTATTCAACTTTGGAGTTCCTTGTTTCTGGAAAACTTTCAGAACTGAAGGATTCTTTTTGAGAAAGCTTACTCTTAACTATTTCTTGATTATTGGGTATGCATTTTGGTCTGAAGTTTACATAATTAATTGCTTAATGCCTAGTTTTTGGTGACAGTTTTTCACTTTGCTCATCTTAGACAATCAGAAAGTAAATCTGATAATTATGGAAAATGGCTAATGAGAGGTGCTATGAAAAGCAGAAGTAATATCTTAGTTTTCAAAGTCATTTAAATCAACTTAGCATTTTTCTTGCAAAATCGACTTTTTCTTGGTGTTTACCCTTTAAGATTAGATGCTACTCTTACTGAAGTGACCGTCAGGTGGATGAGTGTAAAGAAAAGAAATCTGCTTATCAGGTTCTAAGGCAAAGTTGATAGTGCTTTGGCAGAGATGGAACAGAAGGGAGAATAACTTCTGGGGTTTATTTGTTCATAATACACTTACCTGACTGTCTATGACAGAGAAAACTTTTTACGAGAACTGAACAGTGAATTATCATCACTGATATCTGGCACCCCCTTGATTTCCTTTCCTGTACTGGTGAGTGCCACCACGGTTGCTATGGGTGCTGCCTGCTAAAGATTCATCCTCTCACTACTAAGGGGAAAGCGCTTTTGGGTGGCTATGCCAGAGGCTATGTGAATTGTGCCCAGGCTAGACTTTACCTGGGGCATACTTCATCCTACTGACTCCTTCCCCTTCACTTTCACCCTCATGAATTATTCCTGCAGAGGCCTCCTGTAGTTGAGGTCCCTCTCTGCATGAAGTTGCATGAGAAACTGAAACTCTGAGGGATCTGGGAGAAATTACACAAGTTAATGACAGGGCAAAAAAGACATTGATTCTTTTCAATCCTCTGTCCATTGGTCTTTCCATTTTCCCTTCTTGAGATTTAGCAACACTAGGTCATTTAATAGTTCTTAATTTTGATTCATCTTCAAAAACAATATGTATCAAAAGTTTATTGAATTAACTGTGTTATCCACACCCATGATAAGCTGAGTTATTTAGATCCTTAGTCACAATGATCCTTGTGTTAACCATTGACACAAATGATAGATGTCTTAGTTATTTTCTTGTTGCTGGCAAAAAATAAAGAAAGGTTTATTTTGCCCACAGTTTGTAGAGGTTTAAGTCTGTAGTCAGCTGGCTCTAAGGCAGGGCAACATCACAACAGGGGCATGGCAGAGGAGAAACAGTCCATGGCAGGTTAGGCAGAAAAAAAGCAGCAGCAGAGAGCCTCCTTTTCCCTTTTCTATTGCATTCAGGCTTAAAGCCTATTGGTTGGTGCCACTTACACCCAGGATGAGTCTTGTATTTTCAGTAACTCCATCTAGCCACATCTAGAATTATGCTAATCCAATCAGTGGACTATTTCAGTTACTGAACACCCATGATCCAGTCCCACCCAAAAGCCCTACCTGGGAGCACTTAAGGCTTTGGGGGACATTTTACATACAAACCATAACAGTAGGCATAAATATTCATGAAAAAAAATTTCAATATGTGTTTCTAAGACCAGCACTCTAGTGAAATCTTTAAGTGACAGCAAGATTACAATCCTTAAATAATTTTTGCCATATGATATTAACCTTTATTAGAATAACATTTGCATTGCAAACTATTGATTATAATACAGTATCATAAATAATTTACTCACCCTCACAATGAACCTGTGACTTGAGTAAAATACTGGGATATTTCTTTTATAAATGAAGAAATTAAAGTTCAGGGATATTAAAAGACTTGCTCAGTGTCTAGTTATTGTTAAGCTGCATAGAGATTTGACAGTTTTTTTATAAGCAAATTTAGACCTTTTCTATTTTATTGCCTATTTTCTCCAGTCTTTCATGTTTTGTTATTTCTTAAATTATTAGTTTATGATTTAATCATCATAATGCTCTGTACTGCCATTTGTATTCAAGAATACAGGATCCTCTAGAGCTTCTATGAGAGGACAAAACAGGCTGCATAATTAAACACTTAGTCTATGTCTATGAAGCTGATGTATAAAGATTTTTATTTCTCTTCATTTGTTATAAATTTGACTTGTGGTTCTGTAAAATTAATGTCCATTGATTTTTTTCAGAGAACTGGATTTCCTACTCAGAGGCTCTGGTTTTTAGAAGAATCAAACAGTACATCATTATTGATTATAATTGCCTTTCTTTAAGAACTGTTGTGAATGTGAGTACCCTTTTAAGCGAGTATTCCGACATAAAACTTTAATTAATTCATTTCCAAAATTCAACTTGTCTCCTAACAAGCTACAGAATAATTCACTTTAGAAATATCAATATATTCTTCAGCCAGAAAAGTAAAAAATAAAGTACTGCCCCAAGCATTAGCTTTTGTACACAGAGAAAATACAGGTTTCATTTTAGTGAAAGAGAATAGAAGCCATCTCACCTCTCTGGCTTAAAAGAATATGCCCTCCTTCTCCAGCATCTTCTTAAATTTGCAGTTAAAAGTGACAATGGGATATTGATGGGCCAGAGAAGGAACACAGGGCTATTGAGGGGGACAGGCATATCTTAGAAATTATCATTCCAAATGCCTTATGCACTTATTTCTAACTATGAGCATGCATGAAAGAGCTAAGCAAATTCCATGTAATTGCCATACTCCAAGGGTTCCAGAGGGAAATTGCCAATCACAATTATTTACTTAAACGCAAATGGGTAACTCGAGTAACCTCAGGGTCACACTGAAACAGCTCTGGACTTGGGTTATAACTTCAAAATTAA
>RJWT010025070.1:0-16255 GCA_004365215.1 Cuniculus paca | reverse complement strand
CTGGGGTTTATAAGCACAGAAGTAGATACTGTCTCTTCATTGTAGACAGTGACTTTGAACACAGATCATATTAAAGGTTTCATTCACTTGATGTACACACCAAGTTTCTTCCAGTGGAACTGCTCTGACTCAAACTAGCAAAAGGTTCCCTGGTAACTTCAGGAGCCTCTTTGTGCCACACAGGAGTCATGGACTCCGGAATTACGCCCCCGCTGTTAGCAGCGGAACAGAACTGGTACTACAGCTGTCCTCCAGCACTGAGCAGTAACCAACAGAGGCCTTTCATTCCTGAGAGAAGGAAAAAGACTGCCGCAGGACGCAAAGAGGGGTCATAGCCCAGTAGTCTCTCTGAGTTGAGGAGACAGAGCCCAGGAATCAGGGAGGAGAATGAACAGGAATTGTCAGGTAGAATATTGGAGAGGAAGCCAGACATGGTGGCTCACACCTGTAATCCCAGCCCTCGGGGGCTGAGACAGGAGGATCGTTGTGAGTTCGAGACCAGCCTGGGCTACAAAGTGAGCTCAAGGCCAGCCTGAATGGCATAGTGAGACCCTGTCTCAAAAAGACAAGGGCTGGGGATCTAGCTCAGTGGCCTAGGCGCCTGCCTGGCAAGCGCGAGGTCATGAGTTCAATCCCTGGTGCCACAAAAAAAAAAAAAAAAAAAAGGAATATTGGAGAGGAGAGAACACAAGAGAAAGGCTTCAGAAATTTGCAGGGCTGACTCCCAGTCTGTGTGTGCACAGGGTAAACCCCCACAAGGCCAGTCAAGAAGCTGTTATTAGAACTCACACCGGGCTGGGAGTATTTGTATTCCCACCACTCAGGATGGAAAATCCTGATCGGATACACGGGGCATTCAATAGAGAACCCAGAAGCGCTATACACCTTAGTGATGAGACCGAACTAGCCCCAAAGTAAAGGCTACTCTAGATCTGCCCTGACAAAGCTTAACTGATCTACAGGCAGCTGTTTGCCAGAGAAAAGCTCAGCGGAGTACAACAGAATCCAAATTACTGGACCTGCAGAGAAGGAGGAAAGTCAGTGAGCAGCAGTGGGCCCACCCCGGCGTGGCAGCACACACCCTGTAATTCCAGCACTCCGCACGGTTCAGGCACAGTGAGAAGTTTGAGCCTCCCAGAGCAACTCAGCAACTTAGCAAGACCCTGTCTCAAAATTAAAAAATGAGAAAAGGGACTGGGAATGCAGCCCAGTGCAGAGACCCTGGGTTCAACCCCAGCAGCCTCCCCCAAAAAAGAGCTGTTATATATGCCAAGGATTTAAAGGAAAACATGTCCTTAACAAGGAAAGAAAGAAAGATACCAATCAGAACCAAATGGGACGCCTAAAAATGAAAATTCTAATATCCGAAATGAAAATTTCGGTGGAGGATTAATAGCAACTTAGACTATGCCAGGCCTGCACAAGGTAAAAGCAGTTAAGTCAGTGCAGCAGGGGCACGTACAAAAGGCAGAGAAAAATGACTGAAGGAAAAATAAACAACACCTCAAGGTGGGCAATACCAAGCAATCTAAGAAACTTGTAATTCAAGTCCCAGAAGGGGAAAGAAGGAACAAAAAATTTGAATAAATAATGCCCCCAATTTTTTATTATGAATTCTGTTTGTCATTAAAGATTGTCTTGGGATTAGGAATGTAGCTCAGTTATAGATCATAAGAAAACTCCAGAGGCCAAGGATTTAGCTCAGTTGACCAAGTGCCTGCCTGGCAAGCGCAAGGTCCTGAGTTCAATTCCCAGTGCCAAAAAAAAAAAAAGATTTTCATGAGAGCCACAAGGGAAAATTATTTCACCTGTAGCATTTAAAAAGCATCACATGGAAAACTGTTAGATTGCAGTTGGGCGGCTCATGCTTGTAGGCCCAGCTCTGGGGAGGCCGAGAAGGAGCATCATGCGTTTAAGACCAGGCTGAAGTACACAGTGAGACCCTGTCTCACAAGACAAAGAACTGAATATTGTAATTACTTGTGTCACGTTGTCTGAATTGGAGTATATTTAATAACAACAAAATATACTTTTACTAGTTTTTGTTTGATTTGATTTGCAACTAATGTAAATCAAATATAAATTATAATGTGTGCTCTGCCTGACATGGCAGCACTCACCTGTGATCCCAGTACTCAGGAGGCTGAGGCAGGAGGCTCCCTGTGAGTTGAAGGCCAGTCTCAACTACATAGCAAGACCCTGTCTCTAAAATAAAAATTTAAAAAAATTACAATGTATGCTCTGAATGGATTTCTGATTTTTATGTTGTAAAAATATTTTGTATTTTTATTTAGCTTCAGAAGAACTGACTATTGCCGGTATGACTTTTACAACTTTCGATCTAGGTGGACATGTTCAAGGTAACATTCTGTGTTATTCTTGTAACCTCTTAATTTAACTTAATGAAAATACGGCCATTATGTTCTAATGCACAAAATGTCATTCCATTTAAGAGAGGCCAGAGTAGACCTAAAGTGTAGGGGTTGGTACTCCCAGATAAATGCTTTCGGAGCAGAGTTGGTTTTCATGATAATGCTGGTCAGTTTAAGCATGAGTTATTGTGGGGGAAACCAGCTTCCCTTCTCTCTGCTTCAAACCACCTAGTGCCTATTGTCAGGTTTCGAAAAAACCTTCAGCAGCTAGCTGTATTCCTCACAGTAGAAGAGCCAGATTCTCCGATGCGCCCTGTTTATTTTCCTCATCTTTTTTCCCAGTACTCCCCTTGCTGTTCTCTTCACTCCAGCCAAACCAAACCAGTGTTCCCCACCTTGCTGCCCTGCAGGGCCCAGTGCTTCTCTGGGCCGCTGGTCCCCTGGGAAGCTGTCCCCATTGAGAACCTTACCCGGTACTGCTGTCCTCGTCACTGGCTTCAGACTTATCACTGGAGATATCAAAACATGGCTCCTGCACATATATATGCATATGTACATTTTTTACTGCTCATATTTTAGATTTATATAGCAGCAGTCTTGCAGTGAATTAATAATATGCCTCCTTGTCCAGTGGTAATTTTTTTTTTCAATAGTGGAGATTGAACATGGAGCCTTTGTCCTAAGCTACATTCTTAGCCCTTTTATTTTTTATTTTGAGACAGAGTCTCACTAAGTTGCCCAGACTGGCCATGGACTTTCGATGGGATTACACGTGCCTGGCAGAAATGTTTTTGTTTGTTTTTTGAGACAGAGTGTCCCTGTGTAGCTCAGACTGGCTAGGATTACGGGCATGCGTCTCCAGGCCTGGCTTAATTCTCCTTTGCACATGAGAAAACTGGGGAAGGATAAAGTGTTTGACCATTCAATGTGGAAAACCTGAAATCTCTTCTTTGGCATTCTGGAGAGATTTTGACATCCCTGGGTAAAAGATCAGCTTGAATATATAGTGAAATCACAGCAACTAACTAAATGAGAGGAGAGCTGCTGGTTTTTTTTTTTTTTTTCTTTTCTTTTCTTTTCTAAGGGTCCTGCTATGTAGTTCAGGCTGGCCTTGAACTCACTATGTAGCCCAGGCTGTCATTGAGCTCATGGCGATCCTCCTGCCTCAGCCTCCCGAGTGCTGAGATTATAGGCACATGCCACCATGCCTGGTAGAATAGTTATTCTTGATATCTTGATGGACTCTTCAATCACACCATCTGCTAGGCTTGACCAGCAAATAAATTCTAATTCCTGATTGTTTTTGTTAGCCCGAAGAGTTTGGAAAAACTACCTTCCTGCTATCAATGGCATTGTATTTCTGGTGGATTGTGCAGACCATGAAAGGCTGTTAGAATCAAAAGAAGAACTTGATGTAAGTTAACTGATTAACACTAAGCATAGTAGAGTGACCTGATAAGCCTGAGGAACCAGGTTGGAGGTAGAGACATCAGAGCGCAGCTCTCCTGCGATCTGGTGAAACTCCTGGCAGCTGCTGTAAGTAGTGATGGCTCTGCTTAGAAAGCGGAGGGAGGAACTTGGCGGACTTGGACTCCTGGTGGTCGGGAAGCTGGCACAGATGCTCTTCCTGAAGGCAGCAGGAGCGCCCCTCGGCAGGGTCCTTTCTCCTGTGATTCATGTCTGCGCCGTTCCTGGAGTGGCCTGAGCGTGAGTCCTGGCCGTCCTGAGATGCCATTTCTTCGGGGCTGGGCCAGTCTGAAATCATATAGCACACCAGCCTGTGCCCACTTCCAGAAGTGGGTGAGCGTGTTTCAGCACCTCCCTCCCCGCTCTGAGGCCGGATGCTTCCCGAAGGGGCTCAGAACGAGGCCGGGGGCACGGAGTAAGCTGCTCCATGACCGACCGCAGGTTGGCCTGGCCATAACTCCGCCCAGGGCAGGCAGACAGATGCTCGTTCACATGAGAAACGCCAAATAGGTCGTGTGGTCGTGGGACAGGGTCCGAGCGTCCCCGATTCCTGCTTCATCCCAGGCACTACTCCAGGGCAGTGTCACTTCACTTCACCCTCAGGTCGCCTGCGTCAGACAGGGGCTGCTGCTCCTCTTCGCTCTGAGCTGCCTGTGGGCTGACTGGATCGCAGCTCGGGAGCAGCAGAACCAGAAGTGACACCTGGCCTGCCCACCTCTCAGGTGTTGGCTCATGATGTGCTTGGGGAGCAAGCCTGGGGAAGATGAGAATTGAACTTAGGGTTTCATTGTGCTCACTGTAAGATGCGGGGAAAGTCTGCATGGCATGAGAGTAGAGACCAAGTCCTTGACTGTTTTGGTGTCTGTCAAAGTGAGCTCTTGGGATGGTTTCCAGTCAGTTTGTCGTCTTTGTTTTGTTTTTCAGTCACTAATGACAGATGAGACCATTGCTAACGTGCCTATCCTGATTCTTGGGAATAAGATTGACAGACCTGAAGCCGTCAGTGAAGAGAGGTTACGAGAGGTGTTCGGCTTGTATGGTCAGACAACAGGAAAGGTAAAAAGGGAGACAGACAGATGGACAAAGGAAAAACAACGGGTGTGGTGGTACACACCTGCAATCCCAGCTAATTGGGGGGTTGAGGCAGGAGGATTGCAAGTCAAAGGCCAGCACAGGCAATTGAGCAAGACCCTGTCTCAAAATTGTAAATTTCCTTGGAAAAGGGGTGGAGGCCAGGTGTGGTGGTGCACTCCTGTAATCCCAGTACTTGGGAGGCTGAGGCAGGATCCCCATGAGTTCAGGGCCACCTTGAGCTACGTATACAGCAAGACCTTATCTCAAAAAAGAAAAAAAGCACAAGGGCTGGGGATGTAGTTCAGTAGTAGAGCACTGAAATCCTGGTTTTAATTCCCAGTATCACCAAAAAATAAATAAGTAAAAATTGAGAAGTGTGAATATTAATTCTTCAGTATAAATGTCTCCTTAAATTACTATTAAATGAAGTTGGCCAACTACATGAACTCTTTTCCCTAAAAAACTATCATTTAATGTTTATACTAAGTGAGAAAAAATTTTCTAAAAACTATCATTTAGGCAGGCTTGTTGGTATATACCTGTAATCCCAGGACAGGACTCTCGGCCTCGGAGGCAGGAGGACCTCAAGGTCAAACTGAACATTTAGGTCTTAGCAGCACTCTTGTCTCACAGTGAAAACCAAAATGGATCGGGGACACAGCTTAGTTCGAAAGCTCAGCCTCCCAAGTGCTGGATCGCAGGCACGCGCCACCATGCCTGGCAGTTTTTGGAGTTTCGAGTATCAACATTTTCAGAACCAGCCACTGGAGCTGGGAATGGAGCTCAGTGGTGCAGGAGGTCCCGGAGTCAGTCCCCAGACCACTAAAAGCCCAGAATGGAAGGTGGTGGCACATGCCTGACGTCTTAGCACTCGGGGCGGAGGCAGGGCCATCGGCAGTTGCAGGCCTGCCTGGGCTGCAGAGTGAAACTGTCTCAAAAATGGCCACCAAATAATCCCAGCGAGTGTTTAAGCATATCAGTATTGTGTTCAGACCCCGAGCTTGCCAGAGAGGAGGAGGGTACCAACTCGGGCATAGGAGTGTTACCGTTTTGCTGAACATAAACTTTACATTAAGCTTAAGATGCTGATTTGATTTTGAGGCTGGGATTGAACACGGGACTTCACGTATGCTAAGCATGTGCTCTACACCTGAGCTACGTCCCCTGCCCCAAATCACGTTATTTTTGTGTTTGTTTATATTATTATTTAAGAAGGGGGGGCATTAGTATTGGAAAAGCCCAAATAAACAGTGGAAGGACTCCCCATAATTCACAGTGCTGTTAGTTTAGATTTGTTCTTTCAAGGCAGAGAAGTTCTGTAGCCCCCACCCCACCTTGAGACATTGTTTTGTTATATCCCTACATTAGAGGCTGAGGCAGGAGGATCGGCCCAGGTTTGAAGCCAGCCTGGGCTACATAGCAAGACTCTGTCTAAAAAGAGAAAAATCCCTAAATTGCCCAAACTGGGCTCAAACTTGTGATCTTCCTACTTCAGCCTCGCAGAGTCCAGGGATTACTGGCATACAACACCGTACCCATCTTCTGTGTCTCCTTTTCAATAAGTGAGCGCCACATTTATTTTAGGAAATGCCACGTTTGGTCTAAACCCACTTAGAATGTTTGTCCTTTTTGTTTGTTTTGAGACAGGGTCTCACTATGTAGTTCAGGATGGCCTTGAACTCACCATAATCCTCTTGCCTCAGCCTCCTGAGTGTTGGGCCACCGTGCCTGACTGTCCTTAATATCAACAAATCAGACACTATTTTTGGGTACCTCCCCAGCTCACCTCTTTCCTACTGAGCGGCCATCCTGGCCTAATGTGAAGTGAGAAAAGGAAGCTTGTTGTGTGTTTTGGGGACTTTGATGCCAGCAGTCATGGCTTTATCTGAATGACCCTTTGTTCTGAGGTAGAATTTATAATCTGCTGAGAATAGACCTTTCACCCCCACACACACATTTTTTTTTTCTTTCTGGCTCTTGACACAGGATCTTACTATGTAGTCTAGGCTGACTGAAAAATCACTGCAATCCTCCTGCCTCAGCCTCCCACCTAGTTTGTAATCCTGTTAGGATACAGGCGTGCACCCCTTGCCTGACTGCAGGGGTCTCCCCTTTATAAAGGTCTAGCGTCACATCTCTCTCCTCTTCCAGGGCAGCGTATCCCTGAAAGAACTCAACGCCCGGCCTTTAGAGATTTTCATGTGCAGTGTGCTCAAAAGGCAAGGCTATGGCGAAGGCTTCCGCTGGATGGCGCAGTACATCGATTGACACCGGCCTGCTCGGAGATTGGATTGCCCAGCGCGCAGAACTTGAATTCAATAGACTTCTGTTGGTTTTAAAATAGCTATTTTTTAGAATATTAATATTACATCAACTTTACTTGAGTGAGAATTGAAAACTGATCCAAGTAAGTTTGTTAGTTTCTGATTCCATACAAATAGTCTTACAGTTTATAATCTGACATGACCCGGCTCCGTCTGTACAGCGCCGCATCCCGCAGTGCGTTTGAAGCCCTTCTTAACAATGTGAAACTGAGTATAAACCGCCTTGAAAAGCGCATCATGTTAAATTTTTGATGTACTTTTTTTGAACTAGTTTTTAAATTGTAGATGATCTGTGCGCCTCTCTTAAGTGAACAATTAATAATGAGTTAATTATAATGATTGCATGATGCCTTACGGTTTTTTCTTATGCAAACATCATGCAATAAAACAAACTCTTCATGTGTGGCACCTTGTCGGGCAGACGTCTCATTTGAATGCGTCCTGTCTGGCTAGCGTCTCTGAAGACGCCGTGTTTAACACCCTGCACGTGGGAAGGCCGTTAGGAAGGGAGACCGTGGAACCCTAAAGGCCCACATGTTCCCAGGGGGTTCCCTCGGCGTCACACGCATTTCTAACCAGCAGCGCTGCCTTCACCTGCTCTATCCTAGTCCTCTGTCCTAGTCCTGTGCTTGCAGACTCAGCCTCCGGAAGCAAAGCACCTGTGCTTTCCAGGCCTCGGGAGGCCGTGCTGCTCCATCCGGCTGTCTCATGTCCACACCATCCGGTCTCACTGGTGACCCATTTGGAATCTGTGCTGCTTCCCTGGGAGGAGTGACTGGCATCCATCTCGCCACACATAGAGGTCCCCAGTCTCTGACGGGCCCAGCCAGGGCAAGCCGCCGATAGAGGCCCGCGCAGTTTTAGTGTGCGGTCCTGAGTATCTAAGCAGCTTGTCCTCGGGGTATCCTGCCCCTATCTTGTAGCTGTTTTGCATTCTTTGGCATATATTATTTCCTGGTAGAAAATGAATCCTTGTGTCTAATTTCTTTTTCCTCAGTCGCTCTCACGGAGATGTGTTTTTGGATATAATGCTTCCTGAGCAGTAGTGTCTGCAGACCTCACTGCTGCACTTACTAATAAAATGTTAGCTTTTTGTTGTTTTTGTTTTTGAGACAGGATCTTGCTATGTAGTCCAGGCTGGCCTTGAACTTATGATCCTCATACCTCCGCCTCCCAAATGCTGGAGTTACAGACATGTGCCACCACGTCTGGGAAATTTTTAGTTTGTAAAAAACACTATAATTTAATTTGGTCTTTTTGGGTTTTTTTTGTTTTTTTGGTACCGGGAATCGAATTCAAAACCTCAGGCCTGCCAGGCAGTTGCTGTGCCGCTGAGCTATATCCTCAGCCCTTTTGTCTGTCTTTTTGAGGCAGGGTTCTACTATGCAGCTCAGGCTGGCCTCGAACTCACAACTACCCTCCTGCCTCAGCCGCCCAAGTGCTGGGATTACAGGCCTGTGCCACCATGCCAAGCCAAAAGCGCTATAATTTTAGAAGTTAAATTATTTTTCACATATCTGAATTTCTATTCTGATTAAGATAAAATGAAAAATAAGTGCCAAAAATGTATTTATTTTGTTTTTGTTTTTTTGAGAGAGGGTTTTACTATGTAACCTAGGCAGGCCTCAAACTCACAGTGATCCTCCTGCCTCAGCCTCCCAAGTGCTGGGATTACAGGCGTGTGAAGCCACGCCCTGTTCTCAAGCTTAAATTTTCTCTTATTATAAACCAAACTTTTTTTCTCTTTCTTTTTTTTTTAGTAGAGGGGATCAAACCCAGGGCCTTACACATGCTAGGCAAGCACTATACCACTGAATTACTGTACATCTCAGCCCTTTTTTTTCTTTGAGATAGGGTGTTGCTTTGTAGTTCAGGCTGGCCTCAAACTCGAGGCAGTCTTCCTGCCCCAGCTTCCCCTGGGCTTACAGGCATAGGTGTGTGTGTGTGTGTGTGTGTGTGTGTGTGTGTGCATGTGCGTGTGCACCCCACACCTGGCTCAGCCCTGTCTTTTTTTAAATTTTATTTTGAGCCAGGCATGGTGGTGCATACCTGTAATCCCAGCACTTGGGAGGCTGAGGCAAGAGGATCCCTGCGAGTTCAAGGCCAGCCTGAACTGCATAATGAAACCCTGCCTCAAAAAAAAAAAAAATTATTGTGAGAATGTCTCTAAATTGCCAAGTTTGGCCTTGAACTTATGATTCTCCTGCCTCCGCTCCCCAAGTAGCTGAGATCACAGGTGTGTGCCACAATAGCTAGTGTAAATCAAAATGTTTGTAGTACAGTTAACCAACTCCACTGAAGTTGGACTATGCCAAGAAGTTGTTCCAGTTTCAACAAGGATCATTTTCATATCAAAAGGAATGCCTTCTCCAACCCTCGAGAGGGTGAGGGTCGCGCAGTCCCCTGGGCGATACACCCTGTGAGGCAGATGCAGGTGGCTGGAGGGAACTGGTTTGCTACGCTGAAAAGGTCATTTCTAACATTTGCTTCTAGCACTTTGGCTGTTCTGTTTCACTTTCAGCTTCCTGCTAAATGAAAATAGCTAGAAATGTCATTTACACCAAGGGAAAAATCAGCGTGTCTGCCAGATAAGCTGAAGACGCTCATTCCTAAAGTCCTGCCACACAGAGCTGAGCCTCCTAAGGGCTGTGCCGCTTACTCATCCGGGACTTGCCTCTCCTCCAGTGTTTCCTAGAGGATCCACTGTGATACTCCATTTTGTCAGAAACGGGTATAAAAGGAAAAGCTTCCTGGATTCCCTGGAGGGGAAAGTGCTTTGTGATGTTAAGTAGCTTGCTCCAGATCCTTCATTCTGGCTTCAACCCTGGGATCAAAGAAGCAAAGTCGTTTCATGGGTCACAGCGGAGGGGAATAGCCTCCCAGCAGTGTAAGACTCTTTGGCCTGAGCCCTAGAAATGAAACTGCATTTAGCAGCAGGCCCAACCAGAGGACTAACCACCCAGCTCTGAGAAACCCCCGGAGCGCAGCTCCCCGGAATCACAGCCCCACTTCAGGAGGCCAGTTAGAGCACCGGAGGACGGCTCTGCATGTGCCTGTGTGGCTACGTGCCCTGCAGCGCTGCCCGGGTAAATGTCAGGGTCGTAGCTTCTATTGCACCAAAAGATAATAAGAGGTGGTTATCAGCACTATTGCGCAAAGTCAAGATCGGACTCCATATAAATCAGCTGTGCAAAAGACATTGTAAAATCTAAAGTCCAAAACTAAAAATACCAGGTCTCAAGTGCTTTTTTTGGTTTATCAAGACAGGGTCTCACTGTGTAGTTCAGGCTGGCCCTAAACTCACTAAGTAGCCCAAGCTGGCCTCAAGCTTGCACTGATCTCCTCAGCCTCGAGTGCGCCACCACGCCTGGCTCCAAGTGCACTTTTGTTTTTAAAGAGATTCTTTCTTTATACCTGTCTCAGTGACTGCTGTTAATTATACTTTTGGATCATAACTGGTTGATTTCAATTTATCTCAGTGAATTTTTAGAATGGAGATTATTTTTTAAATTGGGTAAGACATTCCCTAAAGTGGATAAGGAAGTATTCTTAACCAGCTGGGCCTGGTGGCGCACGCCTGTAACCTGAGTACTCCGGAGGCTGAAGCAGGTGGATTGCTGGGAGTTCGAGGCCAGCCAGGGCTCCACATTCAAGACCAGCCTGAACTGCATCGTGAAACCCTGTCTACACACAAAAACACAAACATTGGTTTAGTTGAATCACTATTTCGTAAAAATGCCAAAGATGTGTGAATTCAGATATTAACCGTATAGATCTAAATTTTAGTTTTGTGTGTCTGCTGCCATACACACATTTACCGTGCTTTACAACCGAAAAGCAGGACGCTTTTTTCCCGTAGTTTTCAGGTGGTCGTGATTCTCTGTAGCACTTTGTAGCATGTAAACCGTTTGTAAATCATTGAAATAGAATGGACAGCTATGATAAAGGCGTCTCTTGCCTTCTGGAAAATGATTTCATTAACCACATTCAAATGCGGGCACTGGGCTGTGTGGAGCTCAGTGGGATTGCATTTGCCTAGTGTGTGTGAAGCCCTGGGTTTGATCTCCAGCACTGCACAAAAAGAAGCACTTTTATAAGTTGCATCATTTAAAACAGTAACTTCTAGCTGTCATTTCAGGGGGAAAGTTTAGCGTTTTTTCCCTGAAACTCAGTGTGGCCTTTCAGTCTTGTTAATCACTTACATAGCTGAAGTTTGTAACAGCATTTCCCAAGTGAAAGTTGATCTGAGTACACAGAGGTTAGCCTATATTCTCTTTAAATTTCCTGTTGCTAAAAATGTATTGTTTGGGTCATTATAGACATATGTAAAAATTTGGATAGTGATTCAAAAAATCTTCAAGAAAGCATGAAAAAAGATTAACAAATATAAATTTCTGAATGCAAAATTAATAGGGAATAAAAGGTAGCTTACATTAAGATAAAAATCGATTTTACTGTAAGTACTTTTGTTCAGAAAAACAGTATTCTTTTAGTATCTTTCAGTTAAGGGCTAAATTATCAAAACTACATGTTGATGCTTCTGCTCATTTATTTTCTTCTTTTGAAATTTAAGTTGGTGCTTTTCAATGACGACAACAACAACAAAACAACACAAGTTCTTGGAATAAGTGACTGCCTCTGCATGAAGGGTTGGGATTTTGTTAAAACCCTGTACCCCGCCCCCTCAGACAGTCCCACATTAAATAGCTAACAACCACTGACTGATTGTTCAGGACTTCGACCACACTTTAAAATAGAATCCAAAGTAATCAAAGGAAAGCAAGCAAGCTTATCCAAAGCAAACTTCATTTCAGGTACCCCCCTGCCCCTAACAGATTTCAGGGCTGAAACAGGAAAGTGAGGTCATGCAGAATTATTTTTCGAAGAGCAGTCCTGGAGTGCATGGATTCTTCAGCATGTATTTTAAGCGAGGGATTAGGTTTAAATATTTTGGGGTAAAAGCGGCTGACCGTTCTATAGTGTTTGACACAAAGGTGTCTGCATTATCAGGTATAAAGATTCACGTCTGAATGGCCAGCTTCACGGGGGTTTCTGCGCTATCCCCTGGGCTGCTCCTGAGCTGGACCCCTAAGTGTTGCCACGTGAGGCAGGAGCACTCGGGGCGTGGCAGTCACGACACTGGGAGGGATAAAGGCCTTTGGCTGAATGTGGCCAGCGTGTGCTGAGGTGGCAGGTCGGTGACAAGTCACCCATCCCTAACCTTGTTTGCACTTCCGCACACCACTGCTTGCGCTCGGGCCTGTGAATTGTAAGTTTTAGATGGCAGGTTGTTAAGCATCATTTCCATGAAGGAGTTTCTGTTCGCCTTTGTGTGCTTCACGGAGAACAGCTATCCTAGACGGTTAAATGTTTTCAGACTGTGCCTGTATGTTATTTTGATTATGTTCTATTATCTTTTCACTCCCTATGAATTTGAGTGTCAGGACTAGAAAAATAAAGTGCTAAGCTGATTGCGAAGGACTCCAGTGTCTCGTGTTTGTGGTTGTGTCGGGGTTTGGTTCGGTCTGGTTTGCACTACGGAACACGGACTCCACGAGCCTGCGTGTGCCTGCACAGCCCCTTCTCACCTAACTCTTGCTTTTGTTTTGTTCCTAAGAAGTTTCTTGGACTTGGAAAACTGCAGCAGAACAGGGCTGCAGTCCTGTGACCCCAGCTGCTCAGAGGGCAGAGGCAGGAAGATCACAGGCTGGAGGTCAGCCTGGGCCGCTTAGCAAGATGGGGTCTCAAAATAAACTTCGGAAAGGGTGGGGGCCTTCGCTCGGTGTGCTTAGCCAGCAAGCACACTCCAGAGCAGGGGTTCCATCTCAGCACCCCCGAAAAGAAAGAAAGTCACACAGCTAGGGTCCTAATTCACCTTGTAAGAAGAACACCCCACAGGCAGACTGAAACAGGACTTACACAGTGCCGACTTCGCAGACGTGAAAAGTCAACTAGTTGGTTTTAGCTACAGCAAGGTTCTCTAACTTCGGTATACACAGAATATACTGGGGAGTTCAAAAAAATTTCCACCAGAGACTGTGAATCAGTAAACGGGGTTAAGCTGGGTGTGGTGGTGCACGCCTGTAATCCCAGGAAGCTGAGGCCAGAGGATTGCCGTGAGTTGGAGGCCAGCCTGGGCTACATAGCAAGACCCTGACTCCAAACACAAAACATACACACACACACGCACGGAGTTAAGGGTAGGGACCTGACTTTTTTTAACCAAATTCTCAGGTTTTCTGATGCTGGAGTCTGGATTTTTCATGTAGGAGGACCGTTGGTATGGTAATACCACATGGATAGTAATAATCATTTGCCAATCGGTGAAGCAGAAAGTAACTAGGTAAGGATTGTCAACTGATGTTTTGGTAGTTCTGTTTTTCCTGTGAAATCGAGGATTTAAACCCAGGGCCTTGCACTTGCTGGGCACATGCTCTATGACAGCTCTGTTCCCAGCCTGCCTAGCTAGTTTTGAGACTTAGGCCTCAGCATGAAACCTTTCTACGGCCATCCCTTTAACCTTCTCGGTTAACAGTGGACAGCCGTGACAGCAAGCTTTGTGCTAGCGTTTTCTTTTTTTTTGGAGACAGTCTCACAATGTAATCCAGGCTAGGCCTCAAACTCGCCGAAATCCTCCTGCCTCAGCTTCCCAAGTGCTGGGTTTACAGGCATATGCCACCACACCTGGCACCTCTCTCTTAAGTTGTGGGTGTCCGGTGTTTCGTCCCAACAAGGAGAAAGCTGAAGAACACAGCGCCCCACCCCAGCCCCCTGTGACTCACACAACGGACACGGCAGAGGTCAGGCCCATGAATCCGCCCTCCTTCCTCAGCCTCCAGGACCTCGGAAGGAAGGAGCACAGTATGAAGCCCGGAAGCCAGGGGCCTCCAGAACTGGCTCGCAGGCCTCAGCGGCGGCTCTGACCACGCACAGGTGGAAGCTCGTTCGGCTAATTCGCTGCTCCGCGGCTTCCCCTGCAGAGCCCGGGCCGCTCTTCAGTCTCGCGCTGATCACGACTTTGACCCTGAGCGGTGGAACATTCGCCCTCTGCGCGCTCCGCCGCCTCGGGCTGCCGGGTTAGGGTGTCGCACACAGGGTGACCGCAGCTGAGGGGGAGTTCAAAACGGGGTTTCCCTGGCCGGGGCACCTGGCTCGCTCTCGCTCACCCCAGGAGCTACCTCCTTGATGAGCATCAGCTGTTTCCAGCAGCCCCTGCCTGCAGCTGCGTGTGGCTGGTCCCGTCCCTGATCCCGGACCACAGGTGTCCCCGTTGGGTTGAGAGCGGCTCTGCCCCTGAGAACTTGTAAACAAACTGGGCCGCCCGGCCGCGATTCCTGTAGTGCAATCCAGTGAGCGGATCCTCTGCCAACACCTGCGGAGGCTCCTGGCTTGGCCTGCCACGCTCCTGCCCATGTGGGGCTCAGGCTCCCTGCGCGATGCACCCAGCAGGGACTCTCATTATTGCCTGGATTAAGAGAGTGAGGCCTGAGCCAGGTGTGGTGGCGCATGCCTGTAATCCCAGCACTTGGGAGGCTGAGGCAGGAGGATCCTTGTGAGTTCGAGATCACCCTGGGCTACAAAGTGAGCTCAAGGCCAGCCTGAATGGCATAATGAGACCCTGTCTCAAAAAGACAAAAACAAAACAAAACAAAAAGACAGAGTGAGGCCCGGTAAGGGTTAGGGTACAGACCCCTAATTCTCTCTACCCTGGCATCTTACATCTGCATTTCAAGTCACCTTTATGGTACATTTGTGAATGAGCTCTCGCGACTCAAATGGCCGTGAGTAGTTCGATGTTGGCTAAGGATGAAGGGAAGAAGGAGGGAAATCACCCACGGAATCCAAATTTCTAGACCTAGAACTGCTGTTGCCAGACTTGACTTCTTTTTTTCTGTTTTTTAGATACCAGGGATTGAATCCAATCCCACGTGCTGATCACATGCTCTGCCGCAAGCTGCGGTCCCAGTCCCCAGCCTGGCGCTTCACACTGTGACCACAACAGTCTTCTGCTTGGAACGGCCCCCTCGGCTGGCAGCTGATGAATCAGCTGTCATGGTGGTCTTCTGATTATTTTTGGTACCGGGGATCGAACTCATGACCTCTTGCTTGCCAGGCAGGCTCTGATTGTGCAAAGGCCCCTCCCCAAACCCAGTCTGGAGGCTCGCCTGCCCCAGCCACCAGCTAGTATGCCCCAGAGGACCTAGAAATCTCGCACCTGGCCCTACCTGAGTATGACCCCCTGACACCCCAAGCTGGACTTGAGAGAAAGCAGCTGACTTCCAACTCTCCTGTCGTACAGACTGGGAGATGGGTGCATTCAAACAGCGACAGCCAGAGGACACCTAGGGCACTGTGCAAAAGCCTTGGGGGTGGAGTCAATAATCACAGAAAAAGGAGCCTTGAGTTGGAGTTGGACTTAGACTTGAGGAACTGGGAGAGTCACAGGGCAGAGGCCTAGTGTGAACTATTGTACTGTAGAATGGTTTCTTTTGCTTAACATTATGCTCATTGCTGCAACAAAGTACTGCATGTGTTTTATTTTTAATATGGCCACAGAAGCTGGCATGACAGTGCACTCCTGTAATCATGGCCCTCGGGAGGCTGAGGCAGTAGGATCACCATGAGTTCAAGGCTGGCCTGCACTACATAGTGAGACCTTCAAAAAATAGCCAGGTGTGGTGGCTCATGCCTGTAATCCCAGCACTCAGGAGGCTGAGGCAGGAGGATCATTGTGAGTTTGAGACCAGCCTGGGCTGCAAAGTGAGCTCAAGGCCAGCCTGAACTGCATAGTGAGACCCTGTCTCTAAAAGACAAGGGCCATGGATTTGGCTCAGTGGCCTAAGTGCCTGCCTGGCAAGCTCAAGGTCATGAGTTCAATCCCTGGTGCTGAAAAAAAAAAAACAGGGCAGGGGATATAGCTCAGTGGCAAAGCACCCACCTGGCAAGCATGAGGTCCTGAGTTTGATTCCCGGTACAAAACAAAACAAAACAAGAAAAACACCACAAAAAATGTGGTCA
>RJWT010025069.1:0-16252 GCA_004365215.1 Cuniculus paca | reverse complement strand
CTGGGAAAATTTCCTGCAGTACGGTTACTGATTGATTTATACTGTAAATACAACTCTTTGATCTGTAGAACAGTGGGCAGATCAGGGAAAGAGGAAAGTGAGGAGACCAGGTAGAAGGAAGCAGTTGGTGACCCTGGTGGGAATCACAGTGGAGTTGGAGCAGAGCAGCTGTGGGGACGTGCGGGATTAGACAGGCTCTGGAGAAGGAGCCGAGAGGCGGTCACAGTTGGATGTGGGATGCCGGGGCAGGGCTCTGCTGGAGACGCTAATCAAACACACGAGGAAGCTAGCTGGGACCGAGGTGTGAAGCCCTGTGAGCCGCAGGCCGAAGACAGACATCTCAGAGGTGTCAATCTACAGATGATGCTTGAAGCAAAGAGACGAGGGGTAAGGAGAGCCCTGGGTACACGGCATGTTGGAGAGGAAGACTAGAAAAGGTATAATTACTAAATAAAACAGAAAAAATCAGACCAGCACGGAATCCCCTAACAAAGTGAAGGCAGTGTCTTAAGGAGGCTAAACATATCTAAAATTGCTCTAAGATCGAGCAAGGCCAAACTTAAATCTAATCTTTGGAGGTGACAAAGTACAGGCCATTTGTCACTGAGAGTCTTCTCAACACAGCAAGAGGACCAAAAGGCCAACTCGAGTGGCTGGCAGCAGCGGGGAAGACGGACAGGAGGAGGATATGTGTGACAGCAGACAGGTCCTTCCTAGAGTTCTGCTGTGATGGGCAGAGAAAGGGGACGAGAGCTGGGGATCTGAGAAGTGACTCAAAGGAAAGGAGGTAAAATGATTGCAAAAGAAAACCTAGCTGGGAATAGCACGCACGGTCACAGTAACGTCAATGTCTAACACCGACATGACCAATCTACCGGCAAGTTGGAAAGGAAAGGGGAAGTGAGTGATAAAAGCGTTCGAAAGAGGGCTAACCCTTCCCCACCTACCACAGGTCAAAGGCGAAAGCCTACCACTGACGGATAAGAAGAACTACATTGTGATACGGAAGCAAACGCAAACAAGATCGGCTACAAACAGTGCAAGCCTTGGAAACTGAGAAATGGAGAGACACAGCAGGTACACACTGCTTTTATAAAAATAAATTACCCTGCAATACTGATTCTTGAAACTATGTACGAGCATAATACTTTTATTTATATAAGTTTTTAAAGCTTAGGAGACCATTTTATATTGTGGGACCATGGCACCTAAACTGGGCAAGCGATAAAGGAGGATGCAGAGTGGGTGCAGAGCGGAACTAGTAGTGAGACGATGGCTGGTAGCCCAGTGAGAGGAGAGGCTACTGAAGAGAGCTGCAAGGAAGGACTGTCATGGAGACACACACAGCTGACACCAAGGTTTCAAAGATGACACCAGCAAGTCGCCACACAAGTGGGTGACTGAGATAGACCGAGGTTTTTGAATCAGTAAGTCAAAATTCTGAGTTTGCCAGGACGTTGGATGGATCACCCATGGTGTTGCTAAAATACTCTAGAAAGAAATGAAGAGGAATGGAGGAAACATGGGAAGCCACCTCCTCCAACTTCCCCTCTGAAGCGTTTTCTTTCTGCAATGGGAAAAATTGGAAAAATAAATAAGGGATGGATTGTTTAAGCACAATGCTCTCTAGACTTCATAAGAAACCAAAGTGTTCTACCAGTGTATTTACACTACACCTCAGTGAGTTAGAACATGTAACTATTTAAAATTCTTTTATTCAAGGACATGCAACAACAGTATAGCACAAGAAAGAACAGAAGATATAAAGAGTAAGTGACGGAGTATTCCAGGATATTCATTCATAAGAGGCACAGCTCAAAAAGTCAAAGAATAAGACTGACTTACTCAGAAAAACTACAAGTTAAAAATGTATTCCTAGGCTAGGCATGGTGGCGTACACCTGTAATCCCAGCACTTGGGAGGCTGAGTCAGGAGGAAGGCTGCAAGTTCAAGGCCAGCCTGTGCTACAAAGTGAGTTCAAGGACAGCCTGCACTGCATAGTGAGACCTTGTCTCAAAAAGACACACACACAAAAACTCCTCTAATACTAAACGTAATATACTCCAAATGTAATAAATATGAAGCATAATTTAGAAAATCACCATAAAATTATTAAAATTTAAAAAGCTATAGGTCTAAAAAATTATGTTCACTTATCTACAAAATGCTTTTATCAAAACAGACTTTGGTCTGGGAGTGGCAGGGTATACTCAAGTCTGTGGGAAGTCCCAGTGTCAATCTCCAGCACCAAAAAAATAACGACAGCAAAAACCCAAAACAAAACTATTTTTTTTAACCAATACCTTATACTGAACTACATATTCTATTAAGCCTTTTAACAAGCACAGTCATATCATAGTGGTTTTTTTTTTGAGGGGAGAGGTAACTGCACGTATTAATACCTGCATTCGTACTAATAAAAACTGAAAGAGCAACTGCAGACAAATGATAGATGCAAGACTATGTAAGGCAGGAAGCCAAGAGACCTGCTGCAGACCCTGCAGCACTGAGTTTCTCAAACACGGGTCAAGGCTGGTCGAAAACAGGAGGGAGGTTCAAATTGTAGCAGAAGCCCCTAAACCCACAGTTCTGTCCACAAACAAGAAACGGCCATGAGAGAGACAACAAGGAGGCCAAGACATGGGACTCGGACTCCAGGACTCTGCGAGTGGTTGAGGACAGGGCTAAGCCAGGAGCGAAACAGTCCTGATTTTCTCAGTGAGTAGCAGTATCTCCAGTCAGATGTCCACATTCAGCTGTCGCAGCTCTAGGACTCAGGTTTGGACCGTTAGGAATTCAGCTCAGGAAAGTAGGATCAGCCAGAGAAAAAGATCCAAGGACTCTGACATTAGGAGGTCCTCCCAGTGAAAGAGTGGCCCTGCTGTCCTACCCTGAACTCCACCAGTCAGCAAGTCCTGTCTATGCACACTGAGTCGCCAGGCAGTGCTCACGGGGCCTTGCTCTTAAGGACGGTCAAGGACAGAGAGAAACTTCAAGAAAGCTCTGAGCGTGAGATGTGGCCTGAAGTTAAGGGCACCTGAAACAGAAGAGATCCTGCAAGATGAGCAAGGAAACCTCAAAACAATCCACAATAAAAAACAATCTGAAGGGCTGGGGATCTAGCTCAGTGGCCTAAGTGCCTGCCTGGCAAGCGCAAGGTCATGAGTTCAATTCCCAGTGCCGCAAAAAAAAAAAAAACCATAATCTGTCATCAAACAGCAGGCACCATGAAGAATCAGCAACCAAAATATTTGTTGAATGAATTAATTACCAGGACTCTTCAATACTCTAAGTTAAAATACAACAAAGCAACATCTTCAACATCTTGATGAAAATATTTCGACCTAAATTTCTATACCAAGATAAGCGATAACTGAAATGTGCTAGTGGAATACACTGCATCGAAAATGCAGTGGCTCCAAAAAGTCTGAGGCAGTAAATTATGAAAAAGAAAGAAAGAGGATCAAGCGAGGAGATCCGAATGGGAGAGAAACAGGGAATTACCAAAGATGACGGGGGAGGTCACAGAATGACACCTGTTCAGCAAGCCTAGAATGGCAACTAAAGGAGACCAGGGGAAGGACAGAAAGTTCAGGTGGGAGGGCACAACAACCAAAAACCTGACAGCTTTTCTTTTTTTTTGAGTTAGTCTTGATACATAGCTTAGTCTGCCCTGGAGCTTGCAATTCTCCTGCATCAGTTTCCCAGGTGCTGAATTACAGATGTGAGCCGTTATGCCCCGCAAGAACGGATTCTCTTAAAGTCCACTGTTCTACCAAATACAGAGATGAGATTTATGATAAATTACAAATTAAGCTAAAAAGGAAAAAAGAAAGAGGTACTTCCTAATTAGCAGAAAAAAGTTGTGCAAGAAAGCGAAAATAACTATAGCGTACTACATAGAAGTTTGAAACATCTACACGGTTATATAATGCATTCTAACCCCCAATTTAAACAAAATTGTAACAGACTGCATTGAAAGGATGGAGAGGAGGGAAAGCACTGGAACAAGTATGGGCAGCATATAGGAGGGACAGCAAAATCGCCACTTTTCACAGAACAGCAGCAGCAGAGCCCAAGCATACTACACATGTGCCAGGAACTGCTACAAGCACATCCTATCTATTACTCACCCTCTTATCATCCCTACTTTGTATGTAAGGAAATGGAGACTGAGAACTGAACTTGCCAAAAGTGTCAACTAGTTAGTGACAGAGCCAAGAATCAAGTCTAAGAAAACACAGTTCCAGATTCCAAATTCCTATCTGTTAAACAGCAGATCTCAGCAAGTTTTATTACTTCTTAAAAACTGAGGATACTACAGAATGCATATACCACTTACATCTATCAGAAATATTTCCATAGCCTTTGCAGAATTTTGGATATTTTTTAACTTATAGGATAAAGTTCACAAAGATTTCTTAAAGGTTAATTGTAACACGACATATGAAATCCTATCAAAGAATGCGTCCTATAGTTAGGTTAAAATTTAGCAGTCTATCTTGCAACATGAGGTTATCTTCTACCCAGGCAAGATTTTGCAACAGCAGGCACGGATCACTTTGGAAAATACTGGTTCACTGTTAGGCAGATCTTCCAAAGGCTGGCACATGTAAAATATTACTTTCACGAATCTCGAAGTTGTCCAGCTCACAGTAGTAGATACATGTTTTCTAAAATCTGAATTTCCTCTTGAAAATGCCAGTGTTCACCGGTAAGAACTGTTTCTGTTTTTGTGGCAGATTCGCTGTTCCCACACGAGAAACGGTCAGCCACACTCCCAAACTTAACCATGATTTTTCAATCAGTTGTTCTTTCAACGAAAAATGACATTCCACCGGGGTGGGGGTGGCTAATGCAGCCCACAGCTCAATCATACACATAATCATTCTAGAAGCATCCAGGATATTGTCTCATGCCAAAATGCTTGATGCCAACTTCCCATTTCATCACATAATACGCAGGCATTGGGGTTTGGGAAAATTTTCAATTTTTAGTGATTTAAGGACATTTTGTGAAACTGGTATTTCCTGTGAGTGCCTATAAGCTTGATGCCACTGCCTTGGCTCAAAATTTTACTCACCATTGGTTTTTGCATCATGAATGCAAACATCAACATGGTGGGGGAAAAAAAATAAACCTCTTAGTACAATTACAAAAATAGCTGTGACTCCAGGGACTGCTTAAATGGGGCTAAGGAACCCCTGGACATCCTTTTTGGTGCCTGACAAACATTAAGAACCATTATCTTATGTATCTATTATGCTTAAAACTGAAAAATGAAGTGGTAATATAAATTACTTTAAAATAGGAACGCCAATACCAAAATTTGTTATCCTTTAAGAAAAGTAAACTGGACATGTATGTCTTTCATTGTAAGTCTCATACTACTTTACTTTTTTATATTATTTTGATAAAAACTTGAAAAAAAAATAGCTAACTGTATCCACATCAGAAGCCAGGTTATCTGTCCTTCTCACAAGGTTGTCCCAAATACACCGTCCTGGGAGACCTTTGCCCCTATATATCCACAAATACTGTCATAAAAACACTAAAACCAGATGCTCCAAAAGAAAAAGATTGGAAATCAGCACCTCAGCTCATTTAGAAAAATAGATTTATACTGGAAAGTTTGCAAAATGAAAAAGTAACCTCCAGAAATCCACTTCTATGCAAGGCCAACTCTTCCTCCAATAGACATACTGGACATCAGCACCTATGCTAGCTGCATTCTCTGTAAGACACGGAAAACTCTTGCTCTCCAGACCCCAAGTAGAAGGGATGCACTGATCTCTTTCTATTCAGCATCCTTGCACAGAAACTTCAGGAACAGGGCAAAATATTTCCCCACAATTCCTCACTCTTTAGGAAATCATACCTGAAAGGGGGAGCCCTGGGCCAAAGGCAATTTCTCAGCACTCTTCAAAGCCCGCTGCTGAGCCATGAAACGAATCAGGTGGTTTGTTTCAGGAGAGCCCCGTGCACCGACTGCAGAACGTCGTCTGGACTTTTTCAAGTAGGACGATAACTTCCCTGCAATGAAACTCTCTTATGAATTGGAAAAAAATAAATCAATTACCACTAATCACATCCAATACCTGTGATGAGCCAGCCTGAGAGAAAACTTGCCAAACACACGCTATAGCACACTAAGTAGAGAACTACTGGCAAAGTGATTCCTACATGATCAGTTGGATAGGGGTCTTTGTTTATCCCCTGATTTAGTCTATGTTCTTAGAACTATACCTGGCACATGCAAAGCATTCATTTAAAAGGTTACTGAATGAATTCACAAACACAATTTAATTACTGGTCTTCGTTTCTGTTCCATTTTTCCTGCACACAGAGGTGGGTAATGGCTTGCTCTTGGCTAATTTCTCTTTTCTGAATTAGTGTCATCCACGAGGACGGAAAGAGCTCCGTGTAGGCCCTTGTACAGCAGTCCTCCCTTATACATGGTATCACTTTCCTTGGTTTCAGTTACCTGCAGTCACCCACATTCTGAAAATATTAAATGCAAGATTTCAGAAATAAATGATTCCACAGTTTAAAACTATGTGCTATTCCAAGTAACATGATAAAATCATGTGCCATTCAGCTTCACCCCACCCCAGTATACATCCCTTGCCCAATGTATCCACACTGTATATGCTACCAACCCATTAGTAGCCTAGCAGTACTTGATGTAACATGTTTTACTTAATAATGGGCCCAAGCTCACAAGTAGTGAAGCTGGTTTCCACATATGCTTTCTTGAAGTGAAAAGGTAAAAATACACTAAGATATTTAGAAAGACATACACATTCACATAACATATTGTACATTGTTGTAGTACATACTTATAGTACATTATTCTAATCCATGTTGTTAATCTCTTATGCCTAATTTATAAATTAAAACTTTGTCACTGGTATGTATAGATAGAAAAAAACAGTATGTAGGACTAAGTACTATTCTTGGTTCCAGAAATATAATCAGTGGTTGGGAGGTAGAGAAGACACTGTACTCTGCTACTCTTAATTCTTCAAGACACCAATTTCTCTGAGATACCCACTTGCTTTCAGTATACTACTCTGAATTTTGCCCATAAGCCTAAGAACAGAATGAATCCACCTTTTTATTAGTCTTAAGAGTGATGCTTTCAATGCTGTTCTTTAATTCATTTGCATTTTCACATATCTTTCTTCATGTCAGATTTCACAGGTGAATTTTACAACTATTGCTTACAGTTTAACCTAAGTTTCTGTTTGTAACTTTTGAAGGAGGCACACCCCAACCTGTCCATGTTATAAACTACTCTCCAACTTCCTCTTATTGTTGCCATATGTGAACACACAATATAGAGCTACTCATACTGTACACCTTCTAGAATCCTGTGTGTTAGGTCAAGGGTGACTCACACACACTGCTCTCCAGGATGGGTAAAGAGCACAACTGACTCAGGAACAGTGTCACACTCGGTGTCACAAGCCGTTGTTCCTGCTGTGTTTGGTAAAGTAGCTGTGCATATGCACAGAAGGCTCCCTAAGCAGGCAAGTTTGCAGAGTCAATTTAGATATGGACAGTAATAAGAGAAAGGGCCCAGAGAAGTAAAATTGACTTACGGTAAAGTAATTTTTAAACCTGACCAGCAGTGCAATAATAGAATGACAGCTTCTCTTACCTGAAGAGTTCTTAACGAAACTTTCGGGTGTAATTCCCAATTGCTCTACAGTGACTGTGGAAAAGTTCAAAGGTGATTTAAAAGTCTGTGGTGTGCAAAGATCAGGGACCCCCTCTGCAGCATGCTTCTGAGGAGTCACAAGCTTCCCGGTTCCCAAAATGAGAGAGGCGTTTTCTGAAAGGGACGACACGTTGCCGGGGCTAAGCATCATTAACAAGACGGATGCATGAACCTCAGATTTCAGAAGGAGAAAACAAACCACCACATACCAGCATCCTGAAGAGCAGACGCCTTGGTTTCAGGCGGTCCGTTGTCTCCTGAACTCGTATCCATCTAAAAGATCAGAAGAGGAAAACGATAAACAACTCTCTCGCCAGCGCTAATGTGTCTGGACACACACACACACACACACACACACACACACACACTCAAGTCCAAACTCTAACACGACCCACGCGGACATGGAGTACGCGCAGGCAGAATAATGTGGACATCAAGGTAACAAGAGGTTGGAGGAAGCTGCTGCTCAGGACGAGACAAGGCAGAGCCCGGGGTCACGCCAGGGCTTTTCGATCTTCCTGGCCATCCCCAGCAGTGGGGCGCTCCCTCTCGGAAGCAGCCGTGCGAGCTCCAGCCCCTCCCTCGGCAGGCAGGGCCTGAGGGCCCCAGAAACCAGCATTTCAGACGCATCTGGCGGCCCAGGGCAGGACGTGACCCTCGGGGAGCCCGACCCACACTCGGGCGCGAGCGTCCACCCCGCGGGGGGCCTCCCTCTCACGCCCACCTCGGCGGCCCTGGCGCCTGGGTTTGTCGTGAAAGCTGCACGCACAGCAGGTCCGGCGCGACGTCCCCACGGCTGACTCGGCGCGAACCCGCAGCGCTGGCCGCCGCCCCCCGGCTCCCGGCTCCCACACCGACCCCGCGCCGATTCAAACTGTGGCCCCGCCCCCGCGTGGAGTGGCCGCGAATCGCTCCGCTGCCGCCCCGCGTATGTCGGCGCGCACCCCGCACTCCCCCAGGCCTCTCCCTCGCTGCCTCAGACACCACAGCGGCCCTCTGGAGTCGGAGCGAAGCTACCGCTAGCGACGGGCGACCCAGCGAGCGAAGCGAGCTTGCGCTATTGCGCGCCCCCGGGACTATTTTCTGTGAGAGTTCGGACGTGTAACCCTACGGTTAGCTTTTTTTTGTTCCGCCTCCCACCTTTTGATTGGGTGCTGCAAACTTCGAAAAGAATCGCTGAACCAATCCTGACGGAACGATGGGCTGGCTTTTTTCCTCAATCAGCCAATCCTGACGGTAGCCGTTTCCTCGGTGGGCTGGGCGAGTAGGAGGGATTAAAGAAGGGGGCGGTGCTGAGTGGTGCCTGTGCGGGTCTCTTTTAGCGCTCCACCTCCTCCCCCAAACCCCGCCTCCGTATGCAGATGAGTGTGTCCTAGAATTGAGTGTGCGCCTGCTCAGGAACGCTTAGAGCCGCCGTCTGGCTGTCGCTTCTGTTCTGATTGGTTAATAGCCCTTTCCGTCTTCCTAGCCTTCGGCCTCTCTTCCCTCCCTCCACCCCGACGGGAGTTAGTCTGAGCCCACCCAACGCGGGGCTCTGATTGGCTGAGTTCTGGCCGGCGCCGCCGGTTGATTGGCGAAGCGCAGTGTCGGTCTCGAGGAGGTGGGGGAAGGGCCCCGGGCCGGCTGAGGCGCCTAGGGGCGGGGTGGGAGGAGGACCGGCCAACCCCGGGGTGTGGGACGAGTGCGTGCGCGGTGTGTCCCTTAGAGAAGGAAGGTGGCGAGGGGAGGAGAGCCCGAGTGGGTGGAGGGAGGGGAAGGGCGGGAGGAGAAAAAGGTGGGAGGAGGGCCAGGTGGGAGGGTGGCGGCTCACTCGGGACCCCACGGGGGCAGCGCGATGCGGCGGGTGACCCTGTTCCTGAACGGCAGCCCGAAGAACGGCAAGGTAAGGCCGGGTCGGGCGGCGGGGCGCGGCTCCCGGGGGCCCGGCGGGCGCGACGATCCCGATCCCGGGGAGGGCGGAGGCGGTCCCCGCGGCCTCGCGACCCCGGCTCCCAGCCCGGGCCGCCGCGCCCGCAGAGTGCGCGGGTCCCGAGTGCGGGCTGCGTGTCCGGGGCGCCGGGGTCCCCTCCCCGCCGCTTCCCGGGACCCCGCGCCCCTCGCCTGGCCGGGACGGCGCCCGTGCGCCCCGCGGTGCTGAGTAATGGGCAGCCCGGGCGAGCGCCGGTGCTGACCCAGGCCAGGTGCGGGAGCGATCGGCCGCGGAGAAAGCAGGAAGCCGGGCAGTGCGGATCCCAGATGACGGCGGGCTGGACAGCGGGGCGCTCTCGGGGGCTCCCCTCCCTCTCCGCAGGACGCCCCCGGCCCCCGGCCCCGCCGCCTCGCAAAACTTCGGTGCACGTTGTATCATTTCGCCTTGTTCTGGTTCCTTAGAGCACGGTGACACCCGGCCAACCCGAGTTGATTTGACAGTGACCCTGGCTGTGTTAGGCCTTTGTTGAGGGTGTGGTGCTGCATACTTGCCCAGCGCTGGAGCCAGCCAAAAGGAATCCTGTTCCTTCTCAGCCTCTTGCCCCACCCATGAAAGTTGCTCAGCTTCTTTGGAAAATTTTGCCTGGCGAAGGCAGACATTTACAGTGCGGCCAAATGATACGCAGAAGTAGCTCAGCCTTCGCAGTCTGAGGTAAAAGTTAAATCGGCCTCACTGAGTTCCTTGCCGGCTTACTTTTTGATTCCTGCACATCCTGAAAACTTAGATTTTTTTAATAGCAGAATGGCCCAAGGGCATAGAAAGGGCCTTTCGAGTACTCTGCAGTTTGGAATAAACATGCTCAGAAAAATCTGGACGACAGTGAGGTTTGTTGACTGTAATTTTGTGTTCTGGTCTTAGACAGTTAATACGTAGAAACGCTGTTGGCACAAATTCAGTGTGCTTCGCAAAGTTTGTATTTTTCTGATACTTAGCTTTTTTCTAAACCTGTTTTGTAGTTAGCTTGTGTTCATAATCTAAAATTTATGTTGCTGGAAGAAAGATGTAGTATGTCCAGAGTTAAAAATGTAATATGCCCTCAAAAGCAGTCTTCCGATTGGCCTTATCTAGCATCTCAGCTTTGTTATTACACAAAAGAGAAAATGTTCAGACCTAGTCATAAATATTTAACTATGCTCTAAATAACTAAATATACTAAAAAGAATATTTTTAGCTATCTCTAAATCCACTAGATTTTATTGTCGTCAAAGATGGGCTGAGTTAGTCTTTTCATATTATTTTTAATGTCTTTTTAGAAAGCTATCCTAGACCTCCTCCCATTTGCAAGAGATCCCATCGTTTCCTTCTATCCATCCTTTGTTATGCTCTTTGTACTTTGCCTTACCCATGAGAGATGCTAGATGGTATTTTAAGCTTGTCTGATTTATTTCACTTACTATTATATTTTCCAAGTGCATTCATTTTCCTACACATCTCCAGCTTGTCCTTCTTTATAGCCAAGTAGTATTCCATGGGTATAGATAGCACATTTTTTTAAACATGTCTGCCGATGGGTATACAAACACAGAGTGAGGGAAGACAGGAGGGAAAAGGGAAGTAGAGTAAAGATGTGCCATGCACAGGAACCTAATAACCTCAGTGAACGTTAACACTATATTGGTACGTCATAAACATGAGCTAAGATTAATCATATCTACAAGAATGAAAACAGGATTTAGAGGAGGGAGAAGGGGTAAGAAGGGGGAGAGGATTAAAAAAAGAAACAAGCTGTGTCATGGACATGCACCTACTCCCCAAGATAATTGTATACTTCCTGTATTGCAAACAGAGAATAATAAACTATTGAAAACTAAATAATAAAAAAACTATCCTAGTTTTCATTAGGATAGATTTGTACATTGAATTTTGACTTATTTTAAAAATATTTTGCTAGAGAATCTCAGAAGATCAGGAAAAATGCATCTCAAATAGTTAAGTTTATGTTACAAAGATCATAAAATCCAAATAGGTGATACTAGTTGTCAGTGTTCCTTCTCACTTCAACTGATCAAAAAATATTATAATGAGTCTTAGTTGAAAATAGAGCAAAATAATCCTTAACAGCCTTTTATGTTTGTGTATGTGTATGTACGTACACATGTATAGATGTGTATATGTGTGTATGTATATGCATGTATAGTGACTACATTTAATCAGGATTGATGTGATCCTGACACAAATACTCATTATGAACATGCAGAATATGGAGTGCTACTCTGAAATAGTTTGATTTCCCATCTACCAGTTGGAATATCTGTGTCACATGATCTCTTTATTTACCTAGTTTCTATTTTATTTCCTGGATTGGAGTTTAGGAAGAAACACACCTATTGCTTATATTATTTTACTTAAAAATATAAAATAATATGAGTCCTTGGCTTTTTTAATCTGGGAAAACCCAGTTGTGGAATTCTCAAAGGTTGAAAGCCAGCACCGTCTTATTTTCACTTAAGCATGATGTGATACAAAACTTACAGGATGCTAAGATTTCTGTCATCTAATATAACTAATCCTGGCTAAAATGCCACATGACTTTCAAGATTCCTTCAAAGACACAACAGATTGAAGACAATATTAATCATGTAAGCACAAATAAACTGTGAAAAAAATGACAGAGCTGCTGCTTTTAGCCCAAACTGAGATTTTAAAAATCAAAGAATCTCTTTGGAGCATAAAAGTCAAAAGTGCCAAGAGTGAAGTTCTATTTAGTAATTGCTATTAACAATCAACCTTTCTTTTAATGTACATTGTTCTTTGAAATATTAGCCAGTGATAGGATGAGGTCATCCTAATTAGCAAGACATTTAAAATTATTTTCCAGCACATGAAGACAAATGACCTCAGAGTTCTTTTCTTTTTAAATTTTTAATATTTAAAGTCAGTTTTCTATTTAGCAGCATCTCAATAAACTTGATGCTAAATATTTCATGGATTTTTACTGGCCAGTTCATAGTCTTAAGTAAATACAAATCCTTGTTTCATTTGGGAAAACAAGTTCTTTGTGACAGTACTATATAGTTTATAAGTAAATATACAAAGGCTTGAGCACATACCCAAAAATGTTTGACGAATGGGTTCATAGTCAAAATATTTGAAGGCCCTCATTCTTAAAAACTGGGCTGCTTGTTTTGAGGTTTTTGTTGTTTTAAAGCACCACAAAAGAGTCAGTTTTGCTTGTACTTTTTCATCCATTCTCCATATGCCTCCTAATTCCTGTTTTCTCTTTTAAGCCCCTGTGGTAACAGGTGGCATTTAGGAAGCAAAAATGGAGGTTCTGACGTCTAAATGTAGTGCGTGGCTTCTGAGCAACCTCATGTCATGTCAGTGCAGACAAAGTTCCTGTACATCTTGCACGCAATGCCATTTAGTGGTTTTACTTCAAAATGCTCAGTAATGAACTGTGCAAAGCACAGACCGTTTGTCTATAGTATTCATTCACCTAACCTCTGGCTCCTTCTGTTTGTGAGTCATCAGGCCAAACACTGCAGACACTGTGGACTAGGAAGCAGATCTTCATTCTGCACTGGTGTTTAAAGAGTGTTAACATACATAAAAATTAGAAGGAAAATAATATAGCAGATATCCCTAAATCTTCCACACAACCCAAGAACTAGTATATTACCAATATCTTAATGTGTTCATGCACTTTCTATCCCCTACATTTCTTCTAAGGAAGCTTTTCTCATGAATTACATATTTCTCTTTGCTTTTTTTTTTCTTGTTTAATCATTAGTTTTACCACATACATATGTACACCTAAAATACATTTTTTGTCAACTTTTAGACATACAGCATCTTAAATACATACCGTATGTAGTCTTTTGGAACTTGTTTTTTCATTCAATATAATATTCCTAAGCATCTATAATGCTCTATGTAGGAATAGTTTATTCATTTTCACTGCTGTGTTAAAGTCCGTTCTATAAAAGCACTACCACAATTTAACTGTTCTCCTGTCAGTGAACATGTGGTCATTTGTCTTCTTTATATCTCACCATTAACAGTGCTGCCCTGAATATTCCTGTGTGTGTACCTTGCTGCATGTGGGCAGGCATTTTCTAGGGCAGTAGTTCATACACCAGAATCACTAGGAAAACTTGAGAAAACACACACTGTTGGCCTTCCTCTCCACAAAATCTGGCTGAGATTCGGAGTAGCATCTCCATCAGTTCCAGATGATTGTAACATTGCGGGTATCCAGACCACACCTTCAAGAAGCATTGCTGTATGGGATGTGTGTGTATACTGGTAATTACATACAGTATAATACAGTCTGCCCCAAAAATGTATACTCACTTCAGCAGTTTGCCATACTAATAAAAATTTCTGGAAGCTAATAGTCACCACTTTGAGTACCTCTTATAATTGTAGAGGCCAGAGGTAACTTGTATTAATCTTAATGTCTCAATAAATTTGGTATTAAAATATTTATGCAGGTTTTTCTTTTCTTGACCGTATCCATTGTTTTGGTGGACTCTGTATAGTTGTATATACACAATTATAAGGTATATATGTAGTTGCAATTGTGTGTGTCATGTGTATTTAATTGTATACACGTATGTGCATATACACATGTATAGATATATGTACTTGTGCATACACACTATACGTAATTATAATTATTAGGTATTAGGGTATGTACAAAATAATGCCAAATTGGTTGTCAAAAATCATTGTGGTCATTTATACTCACATAAGTAATACTTAAACCTTCCCATTGATTCACATCCTCTCCAACACTTGGTATTGTCTAAATTTTCCATTTTTAATATTTTTCTGCTTAGAATTAGTTGTCATCTTTTTTTAGAAATCATTTAAATATTTAAACTGTATTCAACTGAGAGTGTAAGTAAAGTAAAATGGGTTCTACATCTTAGTTATGAATTGTGATAGATGCTTTGAGTAAATCAGTGTACGTAAATTCATTAAGTATTGATTGTATTGTAATGTGAGTATATAAGAAAGAATGTTATAAATGTGTGCAGATTGTAAATTTTAGACTTAAGTAGCATAAGTTACATTTTAAAAATGATGTTTGGTATACCACATATTTTCCCAGCTTGTAGACTGCTTTCATTTGTCATGGGATTTGATCTTTAGAAAGGATTTAGTTTGAATAGTAGTATAATGTAGTCATTATAAAGTTCAAAATATCTGAGCCGCGCCCCCCCCCCGCCCCCAACACCAGGGATTGACCTCACTACCTCGCGCTTGCCAGGCAGGCGCTTAGGCCCTGAGCTAGATCCCCGGCCCTTGTCTTTTTGAGAAAGGGTCTCTGTGCTGCTCAGGCTGGCCTTGCGCTCACTTTGTAGCCCAGGCTGGTCTCAAACTCACAACGATCCTCCTGTCTCAGCCTCCTGAGTGTTGAGATTACATGTGTGCGCCCCCATACCCAGCCCTGAGCTTCTTGATTTACTCCATAAAATGCTCTCATTCCTAGTGCCTAGTTATTAAAGTAGGTAATCACAGTGACATGGAAGCTTCAAGGGCACACTGGGAGTTTAACACACTCAGAGCAAGTAACTTATAGCCATGATCATTTTATAAATGCTTGGCCTCTCTGGCTCAGTGAAGATACAAAAAAACAAAGTAATCTGAAATTGGAATTTTGGACCATTTTGGATTTCAAATTTTCAAATTAAAAATGATCAGCCCTAAGGCTATGCAAATATTCCAGACTTTTAAAACATTTGAAATAACTTCTGATCCCAAGCATTTGGAATAAAGGATAATCAGCTTTAATATACCAATAAGCACTAACTCATTTTGTCCTCCAATTAACCTCCTAAAGAAAGTTTTACTGTTTTCATTACTAATTAAAACAACACAAGTATGAAGAGTTGCCCCAAGTTGACAGCTAGAAAATATTGGAATCTACATTCAAGCACAGGTCTATATTATTTTGCAATTAGAACACCCATATTTTAAGATAGTGGTTTGGTTTTGGTCAGCAGCAATTTCTTTTCCAATTTGGGATTTCTTCAATGTGAAGTAAACATATGAGTCATAAAAGAAAAAGGGACACAGCGAAGAACCGTTGAAATTTCTGTTCTGATAATCTGATTTTTTCAATGCTGTTTATCATATGATTGTTTATAATTTATAGGTGATGAAATTTATTGTATAAGTTGTTCAAATTAATCTGGTGTGTTTACAGGTGGTTGCTGTTTATGGAACTTTATCTGATTTGCTTTCTGTGGCCAGCAGTAAACTCGGTATAAAAGCCACCAGTGTGTATAATGGGAAAGGTGGACTGATTGATGATATTGCTTTGATCAGGTAACCTTCATCTTCTTATAAGCTGTCAACAGTGTGCCCTCGGCTTCTTGGTTGCTTCCCTTAGACAGTAGTTCCATCCCTGTTAGGAAGATAGGGTCTTGGCAAGTGATTAGATATAATTAGCTCTTTTGAATTTATGTGATTCAGACTCAAGATATACTGATTAGATAGAGAACCCTGGGCTGGGGATCTAGCTCAGCAGTCTAAGCACCTGCCTGGCAAGCGCAAGGTCGTGAGTTCAATCCCCGGTGCCGCAAAAAAAAAAAAAAAAAAAAAAAAAAAAC
>RJWT010025068.1:0-16249 GCA_004365215.1 Cuniculus paca | reverse complement strand
TGTGAGTTAAGAGATCGTTTCTAGGGGAGGAGGCTGGGACTGCTTAACTAGATCTTCTTGGGAATTTGGCCCTTTCTGGCTTTCCTTCAGGTCTGTGATTCCAGTCTTTGTCCTCCTACCCTACCCTGTGATCATTTTTGCCCCTCCCCCGGTGACTATATAGACCTATGTATTTTGTGATCAGAATGGTCTCTGTTCTGTACCTCGTGTTCTGTTTCCTTGGCCTCCCCCTAACTCCAGACCTCAATTACAGCAGCCTCTTAACTGTCTCCCTCAGGCTTCAAATGAATTCTCGAAGTCAAATATTTTGTTACCGTCTAGAGTTGTCAAGTATAAAAGTAATGAAAACTCTCGCTCGAATTTTAATTAATGCCTCGTCCCGTGCAATGTTTAGTACATACTTGACTAAAAACAATATTGGTTTCTGAAGTTTAAATTTAGGTGGGCATCCTGTATTTTATCTGGCAGTGCTGAGCCTCCATCCCATCCAATGGTCTGTAAGCTCTGGGCATGAATACCTAGAGCACTGGGACAGGAGTGTGGGAAAGTCTCGCCATCTTCAAAAGCCTGTTTAGGCGTTCCTGGCTTTTAGCACAATCTTTTCTTCCTATAATTAGCACCCAGTAAGTCTAAGGCAAACTCTTGAGATTTCTAGAAATCTCACAAGCTATTTATATGATTAAAAACAGCTTTCGTATCCCCAAGTCTTTTTCCTCTGGCCACATATCCGACTCTTCTGTGACAAGGGTTCAACCCCTCTTATTATCCTAACTATTGTCCAGTGAACGTGATCCATTTTGCTTATAACCCTTCCGCAGATAAAACTTTGGACACGGTCACCCATAAGTTCAATCAGAATTCTTAGGTAAAAGAACATGCATGAACAAGCTACTTAATTTTTCTTGGCCTTTATTTTCTCATCTGAAAAATAAGAATAATACGTAATTCGTGTTCTGTGAAATTTAAATTAATTTAATGTAATATCTAATATAAAAGTGCCTTAGTGTGTACTCACAAACATTATTTCTATCATATCCTCCCCCAAAATGTGACCTTTGAGCTTAAACTCTGCTCCATTCTGTGTGGGGAAGAGTGCAACTAAAACCTCCCTCTTTGTAGGTTATACACCATATACCATTGTTGTCTTACATCAAGTTTATAAAAACTGATTAAATTAATTCATACCCCATATAATTCACTCTATTAAAAAGTAAAGTTCAGTGGTTTTTGAAATATTCACAGGTGTTGTTCATCCATGACCACAATCAATTTTAGAACATTCTCATCACTCAAAAGACTATGATTTTTTCATTGACATCCCTTAATTCTACTCCATCTTTAAGCAGTTATTTCGGGTTTTGTGTGTTTCATTAAATGTAGTTTAAATGTCTTTAGATTATACATCTGCCCTGGTGTCTTTTAGGTTATATAGTTCTTACATGTGTAAATTTGTAGGAGTCCTTTGTTTTTGTTTTGGGTTTTTTTTTTACAATTCTGTACATTTTAACTTTAGAAGGCTAGAATTCTGCCTGGTTTCACTTGATGTCTGTAATTTTTACATTATAAGTACTTTGTCCCAAGTGAAATTGAGGATACAGGGAAAGTCCCAGTGTACATAAAATTTTTGATTATCCAAGATCCAGTTTGATAATTGGTTCTGGAACATAATGTGTGTCATTAGTGATTATTCCCTCTTCTACCTTTTACTTCTCTGCTCTTCTGAAAATCTAACCTTTAATTATTTTTAATTTCCAATCTGTCATCTCATTGCACTCACCCTATAAATAAGCTGAGATGTCTCAGACAGAAAGCTGCAATCTGAGGCCACTACCTTAGTTCTCCCTTTCCCTGCATCATAAATTGTTTTAAAGACTTGGTTGTTTATCACTTCCAGAAGTTCACCAGTGATCTCCTAATCAGCAAGATCAGGGACTTTTCTTTTGGTCTTACTTTATTCCTCTGAATCTGTTTGACTATCTTGGAAGTACTTGACTTGAACATATTCATACCTTCCACCTCCCTAACGCACACACACATACGCGCACACACAGATGGGTTCATATACAACTCCACCTTCTTCACATATCTAAGTTCCACCTATGGAACCCAAGTTATAGACTACTTTTAGAGAAGTTAATAAACTTAAATGTAAGATCTTTTTCTGACTTATGGTTTTATTTTTTTCAAGACTTTGTATAGTGGTTTATATTATAGATGCTGAGTAAATGTTTATGGAATGAACAGCTTTATCAAATTTGTTTAAAGTATTGACAGTGAAAGCCTATTGTAAACCATCTTATTCTACAGATTGTACTGAAGGTCTTTAACCATTGTGCCACTGTCTCAGTTACTTTTCTCTTCTTGCTGAGACAAAATACCCAACACCCAAGATTGAGGAAGGAAAGGTTTATCTAGCTCACAGTTTATGGAGGTTTCAGTCCATGATCAACTGGCTCCAAGGCAGGGTGGCATGGCACTGGGCAACACTTCAAGGCAACAGCCAGCAAAAGCAGTCAGAGCAAAAGGGGGACAGAACAAAAACCTCTTTTCTTCCTTATATTGTACCCAGGCTACTCTCCCTCCAGGGCAGGTATAGCATTAAGGAAATCTCCTTGCTCTTCTCATGCACAGGAAGAGGATATTTACAAAGAACCCTGGCTCCCTGCTGAGTCTCTTAGTTAAACTTCTAAACTTCTCAACTTGGCACAATGTATCAACCATAATAGCCTTTTTTGATTTCTGGAGTCTCAGTTCACTGGCCCCTGCCTCAGCATTGACAAGCTTCTACTTCAATATGACTATTGATACCATTGTGAACCTCAAGTATGAAATAATATATTTATTAACAAATAGTACTTGCCTTTTTGCTGTCTTGTTTTAACAGGTGAAAAGAAACTTGGGACTGTTATTACTCCGGACACATGGAAAGATGGTGCAAGAAATACTACAGGTATTTTTTCTTTTAGTAAATAGAAATTGAATCAGACACTTAGTGAGAATACTGTTTTAGCTTTTACATTTTTTGTAAAATGCACTGATACGGGTTCAATGTATTTAATGTATTAAGCACTAAAAAATACTGGATCCCCCAATGATTTAATATATTCTGCTTAGTTCTGTCAGTTACATGTGTGGGTCCCTAATATAGGAGGCAGGAGATAACAAAACTAATGAATGATTTTCAAGTGATGACTGCATCTTAGTTTTTGACTTAGTGCTTAATGATCTATTTAATGTCCCCTCCTCACCTGATTTTTATGTTTTTGAACAAATCTAAACTGTTTTTACCTTCATTAACATTAAATACATATAGTTGTTTTCAAAGGGAAGAAAAAGAATTACTTTCTTATAACCAAAGCCTATGACCCCAAAGTAAAGGCTTCT
This sequence comes from Cuniculus paca, assembly GCA_004365215.1. Lineage (NCBI taxonomy): Eukaryota > Metazoa > Chordata > Mammalia > Rodentia > Cuniculidae > Cuniculus > Cuniculus paca. The sequence goes on along the minus strand of RJWT010025068.1, from coordinate 12,865 downwards.
AGATTTTACAGTAAAGAAAAGATAGACCCATTCCTAAAGTATTAATTTGAATCTGAGAAATAAAATGATTGTATTTTATAAAAATTCTCATTTCCCTAATAAATAATTGTTTTAAGTAGTGCCTTAAGAACTTGGCTATTAAATGAAAATTTTAAAAATTTAGATATAGGGTATTCTATTGGTAGGCAATCAAGGTATGAACTTTAATTGCTAGATAGTGAATGTTACGTTATATAGAAGTAACTCACTAAAATATATGTATATATTTTGATATAGAAAGTGGTGGAAGAAAACTGAACGAAAATAAAGCCTTGACTTCAAAAAAGGCAAGGTGGGTATGAGCATCCATTAGAACAATAATAAATTTCCAGTATTTTTTAAATATTTAAGGCTGCTGGAGAGAGTTTGTTGTATATCATTCTATTGTGAAAAAACATAGAATCAGGTAGTTCCTAGCACACAGAGGCAAGCCATCTGTTATAACCTGCTGGTTCACTCTGTTATTCTTCGCAGTATCAACATATGAACATATTAATACTAAGTTTTTATGTGATTTTTACCAAAAAGCATGACTTTTATTTTACCTGTTTCTTAGTTATTCTACAAATCAGAAGCAACAGGGAAATGTGAAAAGATCATACATAAGTTTCAGAGTCAGACCTAAATTGGAATCTAGAGTCTATCACTGTTAAGCCTGATTACCATAAGCAAATTAAACTGGTTTCTTAATCTTTCTGAACTTTGCGTTTTCATCTGAGAATGGGCAGTATAAATGTCTCCTGTCTTAACAATTTTTTTTGACATCATACTATCCTGTCTGAAGAATTCCATGAACCCTTCTAGCTAACACCAGTTTCCTGGTGTCTTTTCACATCAGAAGTTATCTAAAGCTTTAGCTAGACATTTTTTCAGTATCCTTAAGTTTCATTCTTTCCTTCAGCCACTCAAGTCATGCTTACAGCCCAGAAAATGCTCTTGTTAGGATCACAAGTGACCTTTAAAATGGATGGCCACATCTTTATTCTTACCTTGTTTCACCTCTTAATAAGTCTTTTTGGCAAGCCTTTGTTCTCTTCTGAGCCGTCCCACTGTCCTGGTTTCCTCCCCAACTCTGGCCATTCCTTCCCAATCCAGTGCCTCAGGACTCAATCCTTCACCCACCCTCCCTCCCTCCCTCCCTCCCTCTCTCTCTCTCTCTCTCTCTCTCTCTCTCTTTCTTTCTTTCTTTCTTTCTTTCTTTCTTTCTTTTTCTATTTATAAATGTCCTAAAGTATCTTCAGTCTGTTGGCTTTAAATTGAAAGTACATGTTAACAACCTCCAAATATATAACACTGATCTGACTTCTCTGAGCTCTAAACCTATATCTAATTGTTTACCTAACTTACCATATTTGATGTCTAAAAGCAGCACTTTCAGTCTTATTACAGTAAGTGGCACCACCATCCAATCCAATTATTCAGGCCTAGAAGCTACTAATTCTTCCTTTTCTCCCACTTCTCATATTCATCAACAACAGCTTCTTTGAATCTACCTTTAAAGTATAATGAAACCACCTGCTTCTGTCCATTTCATTTTTATTTCCCTGAGTAAACCACTGGTACTTCTTAGTTTGTACAGAAATAATTTCTAGCCAATTCCCTGCTTTTCCTCTTCTCTGCTGTCTCATAGCAACCAGAATGGCATTTTTAAAAGGTCATGTAGTTTCTTTTCTACAGATCAACCAGTGGGGTTGGAAATGTATCTTTCTTGCCCAGAAGGAAAAGAATTACTTTCTTATCATCAGAGTCTATGACACCAAGGTAAAGCTCTTGCCCAGAGTACACAAGGCTTGGATTTAGTCCCCAGCACCAGAAAAAACATAAGTAAAACTAAAACCCTCTAATGGTTTTCTTTTTCCCGTAGAATAGAATCTAAGCCACATACATGTTTTTACAAGGTCTTCCATGAAAGAATCTCCCCCTTCTCTCTGACATGTTGTACCATGCTCTCTTGTATACTATCCTCATTAGAGATTTGAAGCCCACTCCAGACTAAAGAGTTTTACACTGACTGCCTCCTCCTACAGTACTCCCTCAATGTCACCTCCTCAAGTAAGAGTTCCTAACCAACATTGGAGCAATTTTTTCTCTTTCCCCTTATCTCCATATTCTGTTTGAATTTTCTGTATAACACTTACTGCTGTCTGGAAAAACTTGCTTTTTTATTAGGTTGTCTGCCTCCTTATTATCTATCTCTTCCTACTAGCCTATCAGTTTCGTAAGGTTACAGACTTCACTAATATATTCATCTTTGATATTTAGAGCAGTAACTGGAAGACTAGGCACTCAGATATTTGCTAAATGAATAAGTACATGTATGTGACATCATTTCAAGGATTATAAATAATAAAGTTTTTACTATATACAGTGCCTAGTACATAGTAGATGCTTAGTAAATAATGGATATAAAACAGCACAGTAGACTCAGTCTTCCATACAGCATCATACTATATGTTATAGACTGACTTACTGATGTCTTCAAACACCACTCAGTTTTTATAGACTGTTATTATTTGTAAACAGATTGTACAGTTTTAAGTACTTGCAATTCCTTTATGCTCCCAAACTTACTATGATATTATTAAAAGGTAGCTATTACTTTTTGGATATTCTAAATATCTCACTTCAGAAAGTATACTTCTACAATACAATACATTCAATACATTTATTGAATCTACAATATATGATTTATGGGACACATCATTAAGAAAAAAAACTTGCCAGTTAATTGATTTTAGAGATTAAATTTTACATCTTAGAATGATAAAATATGGTTTTGAGAAAAAGGAATCTCCAGGCATACAGGCCCAAATAAATTGAGACTATCGAAAAAGATAGTCTCTGTCTTCTGTTGTAAGGGGTAAAGTGATCTTTGGGTTTGGTCAAGTTAATCTTTGAAAATGAGCTGTTTTCCTATACCCCAAGAGAGGACAGCAGGCCTAGGACTGAGAATATTACAAAGCTCATTTTGTGGTTAGGGAAACTTTTCCTTTTTTTGGAGGAGGGAATTGGGAATGGAACTCACAGCCTTGCATTTGCCAGGTAGGTGCTGTGCTGCTGAGCTAGATCTCTGGCCCTCTAGGGAAGCAGTTTTAAATCAGAGTGTTATTACCAAGTTAGGGAGAAATAGTTCTAAAGTTATTTGTCATTCCAGTCACTACGCAATGACATTTTTATGTTTTAGAAACTCCTTTAGCGAAAAGGATTGTGCCAGTTCATTGAGCATGGCTGTTAAGTAGGCAGCGATTAAAAGGTGCACACATCTTACTTTATTTTAAACTACATAATTGTGGGTAGACTCAACCATCATTTGGTATTGAGACACAATTTTTGAGTATCAGTCTACTGACAAGAGTTCTGTTTCATTTTCCTCATGTAATTTATAACCAGGCTGTATATTTTTGTTGTCTTTAGAGTGGAACAAAAACTGACTGTTGCAAAGTGTGGAGTCGTTCCACTTAGTTTTCCTCCTGATTTTCAACACTTTTCTTAACCATACTTAATTCAGTAGCACTTTGAATGGTTTATCTATAGTCATCCTAAAGCAGTCAATCTCTGAACTCAATCAGTCCTTTGCACTCATATTTCATCAGTTTTTCTAATATTTATATCATACAAATAGAGTAACAAATGCAAGAGACATGAGCAGGTTTGGGAATAAATACAACTGACACTGTGGGTATAGAGCTCATTAGAACAGCAAAGGCGTGTGGGCATAGTGGACAGTAGCCAGCAGGTGAGAGCTGCCTATCAGTTGTGGAATTGAGAGAGGAAATGGTGAGCATGGCTTAATTATAGGTGTTGCTTAAGTGTGGTTAAGAGTGTTTTCATTGTAGTATACATTGTTCTTTCTTTAAAAAAAATTTCCAGATTCGATCCCTATGGAAAGAATAAATTCTCCACTTGCAGAATTTGTAAAAGTTCTGTGCACCAGCCAGGTTCTCATTACTGCCAGGGCTGTGCCTACAAAAAAGGTAAGTTTCTTTTAATGCCATTTTTCTGCTGTTACACAACCTAATGTATTTGTTGCCAATTTGGATACCAGAAAAGTAATAGCCTGTCATAAAATTTACTAGTACTGTAAAACACTCTTTTTTCAAAATGGAACTTAAAACATGTTCGTAATTAAAGTGTATTTCTCTTTTTCTCATTTCTAATACTGTTCAATAATACTTTAAGCTTCAGGATTGACATAAATAATCCAAACAGTTGATATTAGATATTGATTGTTCACGTGTTCTCTTGTTTCAGGCATCTGTGCAATGTGTGGAAAAAAGGTTTTGGATACCAAAAACTACAAGCAAACATCTGTCTAGATGTACTGATGAAATTTATGGCTTTGTATAATTTTACTTTCTGCTTTGAATTTTCAAGGCATGTAGATGTTTAACTTGCAGAGTAATCTGTTTCAAGGCAGGTGATTAAATTTAAACCAGGGCAGTTGATCCTCATTCTTTCTTTCCTTTTTTTTTTTTTTTGAGACAGGGTCTTGCCATGTAGTTCAGGCCGGCCTTGAACTCACTATGTAGCACAGGCTGGCCTTGAACTCACAGTGATCCTCTTGCCTCAGCATCCTGAGTGCTACAAGCATTCTTCATTCTTTTTTTATGCTCTCAATTTTTTTTTTTTTTTGAGACAAAGTCTCACTATGGAGTTCAGGCTGGCCTTGAACTCAGTGGTCCTCCTGTCTCAGCCTCCCAAGCATTGGGATTACAGGCATGCACCACCATGCCCAGCTCACTCAAAAAATTCTGAATAATGTAACTACTCTTCTATTTTAAGTGGTCATTTTCCTTACAAGCATTTTATTGAAATAGAATAAATGACAAATTTAATGAAAAACATTCTGAGTGTTCTATGTAGTTTTTAATATTTATGTAGTTCTTATCCCCTTCATTTACTTTATTTGTAGATATTGAAAGAATGAGGAGATTGTTGATATTTTGTTCTAAACTTGGTATGTGGACTTAGACTTCTTCCCTTATTCCCTTATTGGAGGCCTAGTTCTTTGAATCAGCAGTCCCTTAATTGCAGTTTCCTAAAATGCCTTGAGGCCATCTTAGCTGAATGGTCCCTTAGTAATTAGTCCAGGCCCAAATCAAAGACAAGTTGGATTTGTGATTTATTATAAATGTTTTCGAAGCCAAAGTATCAGTTCCTTTCCTTCATAGGTAAACAATAACATGTGTCCAGATAAATATACCAGATTTCAGAAAACATGCATTTGAATTTAGATGGTCATAAAAGCCATGAGAACAGTGTTCATCCATGCTCATGTGTAATGAAAAATGAATCCCCAGTCTTCGGGAAATCTCTTTGAAATAGAAAACTAACTTTTTTTTGGGTACTTCTTCGCCACCCCTCAAAGAAATAAATAGAATAAAGCAAATATCTTGCCTTTTTTTTTTTTAATATAATGTAGACTGTAAAGGAACTACCGAGGTTTCAAATGAAGATTTTTCTTGTACTACTTTCATATGTTCAGGACTTCTAAAACTTTTAACCTACCATAGAAAACCAAAAATGTAGTCTCTTATTTCCAACTGCCATATGTATAAACATGTGATACTATAAGATATGTAGACTACTATAGATAATGTAATAATAACACGTGGTATAGACTTTACATTTTTACTGTGTTAAAATTGCTGTGAATGGTTAGATTTTAACTATACAATTTATCTACAAGATTTTTCATATAGTGTTCCTAGGATATATTATTTATGCATATCTAGAAAGATTGCAAGGATAATGTAAAATATAATAAATAATATCTCTGCGGATGAAAATATCCTCCCCTGCTTTTGTTAATTTGTGGTTTTTAATTAAAACCATAACACAAGGAACTCAAAATAGAGCCTGTTCAGAAGATGTCCCAGATCCAATAAAAATTAGATTGGTTGATTTTGAGAAAAGTACATTTCTTAGGGATCAGCGGGGACCTGGATTTGCACAGCTCACCTTTTATATGTATACCTTGAGTAGCTTCCTTCCATGAGTGAGTTCTCTGGAAATATTTTTAGCATTATACGTCAAAATAGAATATAAGTGTTTGTAGTCTTCATATTATCTAAGTAATAATATGACTATCATAAATTGAGTAGAAGTAGCTACTAGGATGAGAAGGAAAACCCCCAAACAGAAAATGAACATAATGTACTTTTTAAAAAGCAGACACAAAAACAGAAGCTATACAAAATAAGATGTCAGAATTAAGGCCAAATGTAACTTTTGTTAAAGTAAATGTAAGAAATAATAAACGTAAAAATGATGGAACCTATTTTTTAAAATCTCAGATTATATTAAAATACTAGAAACAAATACCAATAGAGTACCTAAGTCAGTTTTGTATATTCATTCATTAGCATACTTAACCACCAAAATGATAATTATATATGTGTGTAGAAGTTTGTGTGTACATATGTTGAATACTAGAAGTTTGGACTGTTTTCTCTGGGAGAGACTTAACCCTTTCCATCCTATAGCAAACTCACTATCTTTGAACATTTAATTCTGCCTGGGAATGTAGAGATTATTAAGAATTTCTGGAATTTACATATGTATGTACATACATGCCTATGTTTGTTTTGGGAATTTCCAGTAGAAGAATAATGTATGCATGGTTCTGCACTTTGATTTCATTTTAAATGATTCATATATTTGCTATCATTTTCTCTCCTTTGATAATATATTTTTGACCCATTTGAGAGTATGTAGCAAACCGTATTCTTTGCTCTTTAATACTATATATGTACTCCGTAAGAACAGTGTACTATTTTACCTAAGTATAGTTATCAAATTCAGAAATTTAACATAGACACAATACTTTAATTTATAGTCTGTATTCTAATTTCATTTGTTCCATTGGTAACTTTCAGCTATAGGACCCAGTCCAGAATCATATTGTATTGTCATGACTATTTCATTTGTAACAGGTCCTCATCTTTTCTCTCTTTTTTTTTTTTTTTTGGTACCAAGAATTGAACTCACGACCTCATGCTTGCCAGGCAGGTGCTGTGCTGAGCTATATCCCTGGCCTGTCTTTTGTAATATTGATATATTTGAACAGTATGAGACAGTTGTATTTTTGCTGATTAGGTTTAGATTGTGCAGTGTTAGTGGGAATACTGTAAGTGACATGTCTCTAGGTTTCACATCCAAATGACAGAATATCCCTTTGCCCCTTATTCATGACATTAATTTTCATCACTTGGGTAAGATGATGTCCTGTGACTATACTTGTATACTTCCTATTTTTTCTTTCTCAAGTAGTGGGTAATTTGTGAGGAGGAATTGTGAGACCATGTTGATAAATCTATCCCTCATCACACCTGCCCTTCCTGGATTTAGCATCCATTGATCATTCTTATCTGAATAATTTCTACCAGAATGTTTGCAACATTGTTTTAAAATTTTTCTAACTCTAGTGTTCTTTATGAATTTATTAGTTGTTATTCTGTGGTCCTTTATCATCAGTTTAGAATTCTTTTTTTCTAAATTATTTTTTGAGTGTTCATTCCAGACATGATGTCTCTTTTATGCCAAATACTTTTTTTGGATTTCCTGAGAATAAGGATGTTTTCCCATATAACCATAGTACAATTATCAAAATCATAATATTAACATTAGTACAAAACTGTTATCTAATTTCTTCCCTATTTAGCTGCCTCAGTCTTTTGTAGGAAAAAAAAAAATCTGGTCTTGGATCTAGTCCAGGATAATAGCATTACATTTAGTCATCATGTCCCTAGTTTCCTTTAATCTGAAACAGTTCTCAAGTCTTTTAGAAATGCCATGGCCATAAAGCACATAGACCAGACATTTTATAGAATATCCCTTAATTTGGGTTTTTCTAATGTTTCCTCTTAATTAGGCTAAGATTATGTATGTTTGGCAGGAATACCACAGAAATGATACTGACTTTTTCCAGTATATCATATCATGGTATTATTACAAAGATGTCAATTTTGTGACATCTACTAGGTCTCTTTTTTTTTTTTTGCGGCACCAGGGATTGAACTCACAACCTTGTATTTGCCAGGCAGGCGCTTAGGCTGCTGAGCTAGATCCCCAGCCCTACTAGGTCTCTCTTACGTTGTGAATTTCTGGGTTTTTCTGTTACATTGATAAGCATTTTGTGGGAAGATATTTTGAGGCTATAAGTGTTCTGTTTCTCAACAAACTTTCATACACCAATTTTAACGTATAGTGGTATGTCTTGGCTGGATTAATTGTTACTTGTGCTTGCCAAATGCTGATTTTCCTATATTATCTTTTCTGCACTTATTATACTGTAAAGAAAAACCTTTCTCTTTCTCATTTATATTAGTATAAACCCACAGATTGCTATATTATTCAGTCTGTTACTGTCATTTGTTTTGATGTCAAATTATTCTAGATTTGCCCTTGGGAGACCTTTCAAGCTGGCTCCTGGTCTTTTTGACATGGTCGTATTCTTAGAGCAATTTCTTACTTTCTAGCACAGGATATTCCACATCTGTCTTGATTTGTGGGATTTTTTTTTCCTCCTACCTCAGCCGTGGAATCAGTTATTTCTCTAAATATCCTTATCCTTAGAAATATCTTATATTTCTTTTAATGGTGAGTAATGTTTAGATACTTAAGATCTGGGCCTCCTTGGTTGTCATTGCTTTTAGGCCCCTTTGACAGAAAGCACTAGGAAACCTATATATTAAAAATTACAGGTTTTATTGATATCTCCAATTCCAGTCCAGTCTCAGGATTTTTTCCTTGCCTTTCTCCATTCCATATTTATATCTTGTTCCACAATGAAAAAACCCTTTCTCCAAATATTATCAGTATAGTTACTCATTTGTAGAACTCTGAAATTTTTACATTGAGTATGTATACATTTTTTAATTCTAACTTTTAAGTTAAAAAACATGGGTAAGCCCAGAGGAGAGTTGCACATGTAGATGTCATTTATCCATCTGTTATTAAAGGAAAAAAAAAAAAGCTTAGGAGCTTGTGTGCATACGCTGTCTCACAGACACATTTAGCAAATTGTATTAAGTACTTTTTTTCAACTCAGCCAACATTTGTTGGACTTTTGAGTTGTTCTTATTCCTATTCAGGCTGCTGTTACTGATTCCAAAATTTTTGTTCATAAGCAAGAACTTGATACACAACTCATCAAATTAATGTAAAATTGTAAAATAAAATCTGACAATAGGAACAAGGAAAACACATGAAAAGAACAGTAACTAAAAGGCACCAATTCAAAAGCAACGAATTTTAGCAAAAACAAAAAGAAACTGAAATAAAGTAGTACCAGGAGAATGGAAATCAAAGGACAAGTTTCAAAGAACTGACAAACGATTTGAACAGATTTAAAAGGTTGTGAAGTCAGACAGTGGGACTCCTTTTAACATGGTAGTAGTAGGTCCCTCCACCAGGGGGCAGTGATGCTCTATTTTAGTTTTCAATTTGCCATCCTGGTAATATTTGTAGTTACAGCAACTTAAAAGATAAACTAGATGGACTTAAATTCACAACAGTGTTGTGAATAAGCTGCCCAGAGAAACTAAAAACCTGGAAAATATTTATGTGCATATATGTACAAGAAATATATATGTTCACACACGCACATATATAATTTTTAAATGTGAATGTGATTAGGAAGAAGGAATGATGGTTCTCAGAGACCAGAAGCAAAGGGAAAGTACCAACTCGAAAGGTAAAGTAGCACTATACCCAGTGCTTAGATTAAGAATTTCTGCCAGTCCTTCAAGATTAAAAGCCTGTTTTAAGAGGCATCACAAATAGCCACAAAAAAAAAAAAAAGAAAAGTCAAGAAATGAGATACAAGGAATCAAATGTTAATGTTATTAAAACTTGTAGGGTACAACTAAAGTGGAATTTGGAAATTTGGAAATGTACAGCTTTAAATGCATATATAAGAAAAGGAGAAGCTAAGTATCAAATTTAAGTCAGAAAAAACAGACCCAAAGTGACTAGAAACAAATTACTAAATACAAGAACATAAAGTAATTGTGTGAAAAATGTAATCAAAGAAATGGAATTCAACAGGACTAAAAGTTGGTTCCTTGTAAAGACTTAGTATTCTCAAGCTCCTGGCAAAACTGACAAAAATGATGACCCACTTTTAGGACTAAATAATGAAATAAGTTATGTACAGCAAAGATCAAAAATTACTGTGAACTATCTTATGCCGATATATTTGAAAATAGATAAATGGATAGTTTCTTTTAAAATCAGTTAAAGCTTAACTGGAGTAAAAATAAAATTTTAAAAGATTCTCTGATCATTAGAGAAGTTTAATGAGGAGTTAAAGATGCACCAGAATGAAGTAGTTTTAAAGGTAGGGTATACCAGAATTCTAGTAGCAAGTAATTCCTGTTATATAGCTTTTTCAAACAATGTGAAAAAATGGGGTACTGTTTGACTCACTCAAAGCTAATATAACCTCGTTACCCAAACAGGCAAGTACTGTAAAGGAAATGCCTGGCAAGTGCAAGGCCCTCAGTTCGATTCCCGGTGCAAAAAAATAGTCATTCTCATCAGCAAAGATGGAAAATATTAGAAAACTAATCTAGTAATGCATAACAGTTAATAATACTACTTTGTGACCAGTGTGGGTTTATTCTAGGAAAGCAAGATTAGCCAACATTTTAAAAATCTTAAATTACCTGCATTAGAAAGTTAGGGAAAACTTCATGACTATCTCAATAAGTGTAGAAAAATCATTTGATAAAATTCAACAATTAAATGGAAGCTCTTAGAAAATTAAGAGTAAAAAGAAATTTCTTAAAGGGTAACATGAAAAAGTCCATAACAAATATGTCAAATGTCAAATGCATTCTTTGAAAACAGTAGACTTTATTCTCATGGGGAATTGTATTTGGTTAAGTGTGTGCCTTTGAGACATTTTTTTTTAGCTCTCTTGAGGAAGCTATGGAGTAGCCTTTAAGGATCATTTGGCCCCGTGAAGGCTAAACTACGAAAGCATAGCCCTCCTGAGACCGCCACTGGATGCCCCAACTGATCAGCGACAGCGCTTCCATTTTATGTTTGAATGTTGATAGTTATCTGCCCTGTGTGAGATCTAGAAACTGTTCTACTCCAAGCTCCCCTTTTTTTCCCCAGCCTTCTGGACTTGCACACTATGCATGTGCATCCTAGTATTCAACCCAAATTCAGGAGTCCTGTGAGAGTCATGGACCTTTTTCTGCATAGTCGAACCCTCTCCAGAACAATTCTGCCTACGTCTTGCAGCTGTGTCTTAGCGCTTTACCTCCATCCAGTCTTTTTCTCGGCTCAGTGAGGTTAATGGGATCTGCATGGAGATGGAATGTACCTCTAGGATGCACCCTCGGAAGAATCATGCTGACTTAAGGAAAGTTGGTTGAATAAAGGATATTAAAAGTCAAGTGGATTCCAGAACATCCCCCAACTATATATAACTGATTGCTCACCCCTCCCAAGCTATGGGTATGGTTTGAAAGCCATATACATTCAGTAGAAACTTACTTCAAATTTGAATGTTGATCTTTCTAAGGCTACTGATACGCATTATGAGTGTGATGCGCTCTCTAGCACTGTGAGAGAGTTAGCTATTACTAAGAAGAAGCTTACCTAACACAGCTCAAGTATAAGAACAAAAGCTGGGTGTGGTGGTGCTTCCCGTAGTCCCAGGACTCAGGATGCTAAGGCAGGTGAACTCCCAAGTTCAAGACCAGCCTGGACAATACAGCAAGGTTCCCATCTCAAACACACAATAATAATAAAGGTTTTAAAAAGCTTGAGTGAAGAGAGGCTTTTATAAACCCAGAGTAGTCTCTCCTGGAATGTAAGGGTTTCTGAAAAGACAATCAGCCTTCTTGGATTATAGAACTGGAAAGAAACAGACACGCTTCCTCTATTTTACTTCTACTTTTCTAAGTGAACGTACCTTGTACAGTGCGTACCAGTGGCTATTCCAGCCCATGAGGCCACATGGACCCTTCTGGCTCCATCTCTCTCAGCAACTACATCTTCCCTCTTTCAGCCCAGATCACTGAAAGAGGATTATCTAATTCCAAGTTTGAAATCTGGGTACAAGTTATAGATAACCAAGTGGCCACCCATGGCAGGGGATAGGTAGGGGAAGCGGGTGTTTACACAGTAATATTCATCAGAGACCACAAATATAATGGGAAAATTAGCCAACCAAGGCTCAAGTGAAACATTTGTTTTAATGAATCTGAATTAGAAAAAAAGCTGGAACTTTTAGATGTATAACCTTAACTTTTGAAGTTGGTGTCAGGTCCAAAATCCTCATGCTGCTTTACAAAGCCACTATCAAGGTGAAAATAAAGAGGATTGGATTGGATTAGTGATTGTACCTCAAATTAACAATTCTCCCCAATTCCAGCATCAAGTCTTCTGCTTGTTAAAGCATCTGGCCTCTTTGACTGCATCAAACAGTCCTTATCCAGATCCCTTTAGGTACTGTTTGTAAGTACTAACGAACCCAGTGTACTGGCCAGTAGGCTAATGAACCCCAGTACATAGCCCCACAGAAGTTGGTCTGCTGTGGAACTCTAAGGAATTCATTAATTTTCCAAAATAATTTTCCAAAGTAAACATAGTGAGTTTGTTACATTTATGTAATTGTTCATATCGAGGGTCAGCGAACTCTAGCCATGAGATAAACTGCTATTTTTGCAAATCAAGTTGCATTGGAACATAGCCATGGTCATTTGTTAACATTATATAAGGCTACTTTTGGGTATGATGGCAGCATTGCAAAGCCTAAAATATTTACTACTTGACCTTTTAAGAAAAATTTGTGGCCCCTTGTTCC
>RJWT010025067.1:0-16228 GCA_004365215.1 Cuniculus paca | reverse complement strand
AGTAGATGTCACTGATTTAGTTGGTGATATGTGAAGTTGTAGTAAATGATCAGAATTCTCCAACAAAGAGATCTAAAGAGGCAACTTTTAGCTTATTAAAGTGAGTTCCAGAGACTTCCAGGAAGATGGCAGAACAGTAAGCAGCAGAGTAAACAGACTCTCTGAGAGAAACAGTCCAGATGCTGGAATATAGCATCACGGGGAAAACAAGAAGGAAGGAAGTGGGACCTCTGGACCCAGGAAGGATCTAAAATGTGAACTGAAGCCCACAGAGAGAGTAAAAAGAAAAACTTAAATGAAGAAGAAGGTGGTTGCTGGCAGTGCCTTAGCCTGGAGCCGGACTCACCCTGTGAGAGGAGCTGTTGGAACCTGGGGACACACAGTCACAGTAACAGTGGCTGCTGGCAACTCTAGAGGTCTCTGTAAAGAGACACAATGGTGAAAGAGATCAGCAGACCCAGAGGACTGCACTGGCTGGCAGTGAGTACAGAGAACTCAGTCCTACTACAGGAGACAACAGTTGTCTGGGAGCCATTTTGGAGTCGAGCAGGATAAGGCTAGAACCAAAATGGCTGCCAGCTTCTTTTGGCAGCTCCAGGTTGGGTGCAGAACTGCAGAAATTGCTTGGACTGAGTCCTGCCCTCACACACATTCCAGAGACCATCATGTAGCTTCCCTGCCAACTTAGGCCTGCAGGCCCTGGCCAGCTCCACCCCTGCACACACACCAAGGGCCCTTGTGGACTGGTAGCCAGCTCAGTCCAGAAGCACAGGTGCTCACCTTCAGATACTCATAAGCAGCACTGGCTAGAAAAACCAAATAGTTTCGCTTCAGAGAAGTTTTAGCCAATGCTGGAAGTGCTGGGAACCCCACTGCCCATGTATCTGTAAGAACCCAGGAATATGTCAAGACAAAGAAGGAAAAGGCAGGCTCTGGCATCCAACCCAAGCAGCACAAGTCCAGGAGAGGTAAACATGGAAAAGATCAGGAATGTCTGAAGTGATGTCAACTGAAGTAAAGAAACAACTTCCTGGGGGCTATAAATGAAATTAGAACAGAAGTACTATCCTGGGTAAAAGAAGAAATGAAAAATGCAATAAAAGGATTGCTAAGCACCTCTAAAGAATACATAGATAAAAAATAGAGGAGCATAGGAAAATGAGGGAAACCATGAATGAACAATATCAGAGAGATTCAGAATGCATGAAACAGATTCAAAGAGATATCCAGGAAAATAAAAACTCCATTGAAAGCTCACAAAACCACCTGAAAGAAACTGAAGAAACACTTTCAAACCTTGAAGACAGGTTTGCAGCTTGTGATTGCAAAAGGAATGATCTCAAAAATAACAAGGACTCAGGAAGTAACAATTCAATGGCTGCTAGACAACTCAAAGAAGCGTAACTTAAGAATCAAAGATGTGAGTGAAAAAGCAGGGGTCAAGACAAATGACATCAGGACCCTATTTACAGAAATAATTTCTGAGAATTTCCCAAGCATGGGAAAAGAAAGTGACATTCAAATAAGTGAGGCATATAGAACTCCAGCTAGCCATAACCAAAACAAATCTACACCCAGACATAATAATTAGGATCATATAAATTCAACAGAAGAACAAAATACTAAAAGCTGTTAGAGAAAAAAAATAGATCATCCATAAAGAAAAACCCATCAGAATCATGGCAGGCTTCTCAACACAAACCATCAAGTCAAGAAGAGGCTGGAGTGAAGTATTGCAAGTCCTGAAAGAAAACAACTTCCAACCCAGACTGATGTACCCTGCAAAAATTTCTTTCAAAATGAATGGAGAAACAAGATACTTTCATGACAAAGAATAACTCAAGGAATTCGTGACCACCAAACAACCCTACAAAGAATACTAAAGGACATTCTAGAGAGAGATAAAAAGGACCGTGGTATCAGGAACAATGGCAGAGGGGGACCATCAAGTGGGGCCAGTCGATTGAATGGAGAGGAAAAATAAGGAACCAATGGCAGGAAAATAGCATGGCAGAGACAACACAATACAGCATGGCCATAACCATTAAGGTGGATGGCCTCAATGCACCACTAGAAAAAAACATAGGCAGAGTGGATCAGGTGACAGGATCCATCAATATGTTCTATACAAGAAACACATTTAACTAGAAAGAAAATTCATAGACTGAAAGTCAAAGGAGAGAGAACAATGCCCTATGTGACAGGAAGCCAGAAAAAAAGTAGGGTTAGCTTACTCATCAACTGCAGAATGGATAAGAAACACATGGCATTTTATACAATGGAAAGTTACTCACTATAAAGGAAGATAACCTCAAGGCTTTTGTAGGTAGATGGATGGAACTTGAGATCATGCTCATGGATGAAATTGTTCAGAGTCACATGGGTGAATTTCATGTTGTCTCCCTAGTACAACAAACTAAAGGAGTTAGTGGGATCGAGAGTGCCCAATACATATTGGGAAAGTCAAAGGGGAGGAATTATCCATGAAGGGAAGGCAGTGCCACTATTAATCTATTATCTGATTACTTTCATTTTATTCTGTTTTGTTTGGTTTTATTATACTTGATGGCATGAACAGCTATTTCAAAGATGACAAAATATATAAGTGCAGCAATCGAGGATTTCCAATTATCTTGTTTAGAAACCCTGTATTGCTTTCATTGTTTTGTTTTGATTGACTTTATTCTTTGTTGTTTGATTGTATTATGTCTGAAGGTGTAGTCAATTATTCTGAAGATAACAGGAAACATTATGGTAGCCACTGCTGTTTTACTAGTATCTTGAACTTCTGCATTGCTTTCATTGTTTTGTTTTGTTTTGTTTTGTTTTGTTTTGCTTGCTTGCTTTGTTTTGTTTTTTACTGGTTTTATTCTGTTCTATTTTGTTTGATTTTATTTATGCCTGATGGTATGGGCAGTTATTTTGAAGATAACAAGAGGCATTATAGTAGCCATTATTGATTCCCTTTTACCCTGCTTTGAAGTTATGTACCTTGTTCATTATTTTGTTTTGATTGACTCTATTCTGTTTTGTTTTGTTTGGTTATATTCTCTTCAAAATAAAAAAAAAATTGAGTGCCAGAAATTAAAGATATTTATGTCTAATCTCATTAGTCTTCCAATTTAGGAAACTGTTGATCTACAGGTATACAAGGTGACATGTTCTGAGGAACAAACAACTCTACTTGATCGTCTTTGTGCCAGCCTACCTGGAACAAATGCCAAGTGGCTATAGTGACAGATTTGCTAGCTGTAGTTTTAATGGCATGGACTTCTACTTCCAAATATGGCTTGACTGTGTAGGAGTTGGTTGTGCACCTGCCAATAACTAAGACTAATATTTTCATGAATGGGATCAGAATTAAATTTAAATAATAATTTTAGTAATCACAGGTGAGACATTAATTAATGATTATCTCTTATGATAATTCTATTAACAGTCTTAAAGTTACCCAAAGGGTTAGAATAAATGAAAAAGAATTACAACAAATGAAAATACTATTTTGAGTAAGGAATCATGGAACATTTTAAGAGTGAAACCAGTCTAAAGAAGTTTTTTTCAGAACTGTCTGAAACACTTAGGGAATGGCCAGCCAGTGGCGTCCCATTATCAAAATATTGGAGCAATTCGACAGAGTCTTTTGAATCTTCTTTTAATGTTATGAGCTAACTAGAAATATTAGTGAGTTAAGAGAGAAATAAGAACTCACCTTCCAAAGAGCTCAAGATCTTTAATGTAACGGTTTATAAAGTATACTCATTCTTTTGTCTACAATCATGGACTTGTAGTCTAAAATTTGGTCATTCTTTTCTAAATCTATGCAGTGAAAAAGATGTCTATGTAAACTTCAGCATTTTCTATAATCTAATGTACCCTGTGGGCTTGTTTATACATCTCTAATTATCAATCTTCAAGTTTTTCTGTGTCTGTAGTGGTTACTTGTCAATAAAGCTCTCTTTTATAATCTTGCTATTATTCACATCATTAGCTTATAACTATATATAAAAGGTGATAAATAACTGAATTTTAAAAAATTTATTTCAGTAATAAATTTACAGGTTTTTATAGTTTTAACTAATATAATTTTTTTTCGTCTTTTTGAGACAAGGCTTCTCCATGAAGTATAGGCTAGCCTTGAACTCACTTTGTAGGTCAGGCTAGTCTGGAACAGAGATCCTCCTCCTTATCTTCCTGAGTGCTGTGATTACAGGCATGTACCACCATACCCAGATAATATAAAAAACTTTATACTGAACACAACATTTAATATTTCATTTTAAATGATCTTCTAGAACGTGAAGTTAGGAGTAAAGGAAAAATGTGACTCCAGGTATATGAGAAAGCACCACTGTAATTTAGATATCCAATACTATCCTCATTTGTACAAGAGTCTTCCTCACAAATAACTACTAAATCCTTACCACTTCACAAAAAGTGAAAAAAGGTCTTATTTTTCAGATTTGTAGAAGAAAAAGCTGAACCTCAGAGATATACATCAATTTTATGTGGATCGTAAAGTATGGACACAATATGGCAGCATAGGGCATGTATTAGTTTTGTTGATCATTCCATCTCCAGAACCTTAAATAATGCTCATGACAGGGCTGAGCTTTTTTTTATGTTTCAAATAAATAAATTTCTGGGCAAATGAAAGATTGGGGTAGAAACAGAGACATACCTGACACCCTGTGGCCAATATCTCTTCATTTTCCTTATACTTCAAACCATTCTCTGATAAATATAAATGTAGTCAGCATGAAAGTTGGCTCTTAGAAGAAATCTCAGTTTGTTTCCAATTTAAGTGCTTTAATAGCAAAGACTCTTACTTCTACTAATAGGCATCAATAACAGAAAGTCTAGATCAATGATTTATCAGGGTCTCCTACCCATTGGGGCTCACTGTTTTCCTCATCAGTGATGTGAAACTGCTCATCATTTCATATTCTCAGTGATGATTGCAATCTCACAGTCAGTCTAAAATAATAATAATCTTATGTCTGTTTTAAAATATTTGAGACGTCTTGAAGCCACCTCATGTTTTTTGGAATTCAGGTCATTAAATAACTTTCATGTTCATGAGTACAGATTCCCTACTTGGCATTTTTAAATTAGTTGATTGGTGTAATTGAAGATAAAGGTTGGAAATCTCCCACCACTGTTTACATAGATATATATTTTTTGGGACACTACTTGCATCTCATTATGTTTTGTCTCTGACCTGTTTTTGTGTTACACTATCAGAATGAAGGAGTTAGGACAGAGGCTGTGTGGCCATAAAAACTGAAATATGTGCTAGTTAATGCTTTACATGTAATGTTGGCCAGCTTTTGGTTTAAGATGTGTAGTTTCTCTTGGAAGTATCAAAGGGGCAGCTAGCTGAGGATTCTGGAACATCTGAGAGACCATAGGTATGGATCATGTGTATGGAAAATAGACTCCACTTCCATCTGTTTGGTACATATATTGGGTACAGAAAGTGTAGAAGCAGAATATCAATATGGAAAAGATGATTTTAACTCCATTAGAGGACAATGAATGCTCATATAAGAATTTTTAACTTTATTATTCTGTGAAGTTGTCCTATGAGTGTTTACAATTCAAGCTATGCTTCAGTAAAGAGATACAGCTGGCAACAGATATATGGGCAATCTAGCTATGTGAAGGCTATTAAACTCTTTTGATCTCTTTTTTGTTTAAAAGTAAGTAGAATCTATCAACACTCTACTATATAATAGGTTGTGTTATATATATATATATAACTTGTAACCTTGTTTAATCTTTCTAACACCGTAAATACGTAAGGTGCTGTAATTATTTACTTTTAAAGATGAGACCATCTTACTGGGATCCTCCAAATTTTTTTGATGGAAGGCAGTCAAACTTCATTCAAAGGCTTAGTGGTCACAAAGACACAATTTTAAACAGATATATTTAAAGGATAGGAAAACACAACAATCAGCAATGAACTCTCAAGCATTAAACGTGGCCACACTCGTTTCTTTGAACTCAACAGTCCCAGGCATTTCATTCAAGTTAGGGAAAGAAAGTTGCCTATCTTGAAAACATGCCATCTTGCACCACTTTAGAACCAATCCTGCCTAAGGCAGATTGCTTTCATGCTTCAAATCCAGCATCAGTGTCTTCATTTAATAGTAGACTGTGGTATTTGCAGTGATTTTTTTCCCCTGAAGAATCAGAACTTTTGCCTCTGTACTTTTCACTTAAAGTTTTATTCTTGTACCCATGCTCAAAATAGTGTACTCTAGTTACACATTAGGCAATGTATCATGCCAAAAATGGTCTCAAGTCTGTGTAAAAGAACTCAACCAAGAATACTGTTTATTTTGAAAAGAATAAAACCAAATGAAATAAAACAGAATAGACTCGATCAAAACAAAAAATGAACATAGTACCTGACTTCAAAACACGATAAAAGGAAATCACTTATAGCTACCATAATGCCTCTTGTTATTTTGAAAATAACTGCTAATACCATCAGACAAATAAAATCAAACACAAAAGAACAGAATAAAACCAATTAAAAAGCAACACAATGAAAGCCATTCTGTTTATAAGGATGATACTTGCACGATCAAATTTATGGTAGACTTTCATTCATGTTTCTTTATTTTACCTCTCTGTTGCTTTTATATCATCAGATTCTTTTTTGTTTCTTCATCCCAGAAACTGAATCATACACCACACAGGCTCAGTGAGCCCACTCCTGTGTCTGCCAACCTTCCATCAACAGTTACAGTCAAAACCCAAAGTATCCTGCTTGTTTGTTTTGCCTTGTAGGTCACCAAATAATCTTCCAGAGACATCAGAGTCTAGCCTTCTTGAATCTCCATGGATATAGCTCAGTGTAGTTGATCATCTTCATTGAACCCACTGTGATGTCTGTGTTCATTCCTGATGTCCTTTCCTTTTAGCTCCTGCGTTTTTTCACTGCAGTAAGCTCACTGGGGAAGGTCATATAGTAGAACCTATCCAAGGTCTTTATACAGAGAAGAGGATTTCTATAGATTTTCTGAAAAAGTAATTACCAAGTATAGCAAAATAGCAAATTTTATGTCTTGATGTAGGTAAGTAAGAAAAATATACTGATTCTGTGATGTTGATAATCATAGGATTATGGGCATATCTAGCAATTAGTTTGAGCTGATGCTTGAAGGTTGATGGATATTTTATGTAGTAAACAAATACTTATTGGTCAAATATTCTAGTCTGTAGTATAAAAATGTACAAAGAAATGGCTTCTGTGTTCATGGAGATTACAATGTATCAGGCACACTAATGGTGTCACATGTCCATATTTTTAAGCAACGCCATATTTTTTTCATTAAAGTCCATAGAGATGTTTTCCCTTATAAAGGAGATATAAGCAAATCATTGAGTCCTTTGAGCAAGTAGAGCTTGAATTGGAATAAAGTTAGTCACAAGCAACCTTCTTGCCCTTAGGCCAGAAGGATCCAGTCTTTTTTTTACCAATCTTTGGTGTAGTGAAAAATTTCCATGGGGTATTAGAATGAAAAGGCCACTGTCATAAATATATTGATAAAATGCAAGCTGTAAATGATTTATACAAGAGTATAAGCAAAGACTACCAGCCAGTTCATAAGGTCAAAAAAAAAAAGCATCATAGAGTGGTTGTCATCTAATGAGTGGAGCTCAGAATGTACCTGTGAAGAGGTCCAGACAGAATTCTCTTCCCTAGTGGAGTCAAAATTTAATGTTAGAATCTCCTTACTTTGAATGGCAAGTGAATTTCCTATTTGCAGGTCCAACTCTATTACTTATTAATCCAGAAAGTTATTCTATTTCTCTGTACCTCAGTTTTCTAATATTTCTAACAATAGATATCACACATTTCTTACAGGGCCTGTTGGCATGTTGAATGAGAAAGTTCCAGGGACTTGGAAAAGTATGATAGCATGTGATAATTCCTTGGTACATACTAACTCATTACTCTATTCATAACAATCTATTTTCTTTGAGAATATGTAGCAAAAAGTATATTATTATCATTTTAGACATAGGTTTAATAAGATTCAAACAATCATAACTGTTATTAGAAGTGATATTACTAACAGATCTATTTTAATATTTTCATTTTACTTTTCTTTTTAATAGATATATAATAATCATACATATTTATAGGGCACATCATGAGAATTCAGTCCATGTATAGAATGTGAAATGATCAAATTAAGATAATTAGCATTTCCATCTCTTCATCACTTGTGTTTGGAATTTTCAAACTCCCTTCTTTTAGTTCATCATAACATATAGATTCTTTAGTGACTGGTGTTAGAAAGGAATGCTTTCTTCCTCAATTTACCAACATTTTATTTTGAAGAACTTCCTGTGAACTGTCCAAAAGTTGGATTCATCACAAACCTGTTATGTAGAAATGGGGGTTACCTAAGTGGCTGGTGGTTTACGTGCATGCACAAGTCTGCATGTATTGCCTGGATGGACTAAGATGTATCAAATGTCTCTTTTGGGAATATTTTCTTTCATCCTTCTTTTCTTCTGAACAGTGAGAAGCATTCTTTTTTTTTTCTTTTTTTTGTGGCACCAGGGATTGAACTCATGACCTTATGCTTGCCAGGCAGGTGCTTAGGCCACTGAACTAATCTCCTGCCCATGAGAAGCATTCCTGATTGCATGTGACTCTGTGGGTTCCAAAATTCCTTGGCTGGACAAAGTGTCCTATATGTTCTCAGATTGTAGATGGATTAGGTGAGGAGTAAACCATCACATCTTGGCTCTTGTAGCATGCTGGTTGTCCAGGCTGTCTACGTCAGTAAGAAATGGGGTTACTGATTCTCTGACTATTAAATATTCTCTAAATGTTCCTTCATGTTTGATTCAGTGTTTGTGCAGCAATAAGGCATTTTACTTGCCATTTTCCATTAAATACCCTAATAGGCTAACATCCTTAAATATAAAACCATGATTTGATGACCCCAAATGACACACGCAGGTAAGTAACACCTGGTGATAATAGCATCAATATCAAGGTGATTTTAACAAGCTCTATTTTTGTCTGCATTGCTGTTTATGGCAGGATAATTTGCAAATATTTTAAATAAGTCAGCATAGATTTTAATATTTTCCAAAGCCAAACTTAAAGAAATGTGTTTTTCATTGGAAAAATAATGATTCTGATTGCAGAATCTATTTAGAATTAATTAACTGAAATTTCCCTTTCATTGACTCCATGTGGTCACAACCAGATTATGGCTTTGGAAATAAAGGTATATTTCTTGCTTTGGTGTTTTATTAATTTCTAGTTATAGTCAGAATCCCATCATAAAACGATGAATTTAGCCTCTTTTCTGACTTACCTTTGGGCTTGAGAAATGCAGACACTGGTCTTTTCAGTGCCAGAAGGGACATGAACATCATTCTGTATTTAACTGGCACTCATGTTTTCTGGTGTAAAAATCCAATAAACCTTTCTTTTTAAAGAGGAGTTATTTACAGCATGCTTTTTCCTCAAGGGGACACATTTACTGGTTCTGTGTCAATAATTCTATGAAGGAAGTGTGATGATTATATCTGGAAAAAAAGTGGCAGAAAATGAATTAAATCAGATTGTGAGCTCAGGTTTCCTTTCAGAGTCTATTGTGTGAAACTGTACTTTACTCTGAAAATGACCATTCACAGAAATCAGTGTCCTTCCATGCTTTATTTATTATAAGTCAATCCAAAGAATGATATATACGAGAAAGATGTGTATAATGTAAAAATTATTTGCAATTGTAATAATCATTATTACTTTTTTAGAATAGATGAAGTTTATCCTAAAGAAAAGAGAAAAATAGATTAAAATATGCTCATTAAATTAAACTCTGATATATATTTACATGTATAGGTAAATACTGATATAAATGGACATAGCGACTAAGATACACACACACATATATATATATATATATATATATATATATTACATATGTATAATATTATACAGTTACTATTTCATGTTGTCATTTTCCCCACACTCTGTTATTTAAGATTAAGTAGTTTATCAGTTCAAAAGAGACTTCTTGCAGTGGGGATATTTTTTATAATGTAAGTCCCAAGGAATTTAAAGATAATCCAATCTTTCCCCAGTTCTCTCTGTAATATGTGCTTTTGATGGTCATTTAAAGCAAATCATCACATTCCCAGAACAAGGCACTCATAGTAGTCAAAGAATGTCTGTAGTATTCTTGCATGGGAAAGGATCCACATGCAGAATGAGACAGAGAGGGTTCACTCTACCTGGTTTAAATGCTCCTCTGGTAAGAAGGCAAGATGGATATCATGGAGCCTCCTGTTTTTAATACCCTTCTGCCATCATGGTTGCCTAAGCAGCATAGTCATATCAAAGCAAACCATCAGCGGACTTCAATAAGTCAGAGCTCTGAGTCTGCAGAGAAATTCTCCACTCTTTCCTTCTGTTCTCTAAGAGTCCTGAGAGCTCTCAGATCAACATTTTGGTCTTTGCATCTTTTCTCAGTTCCAAGAACCTTTGATGATGACTTTTTATCTCAAATAATATAAAGGTTAACAATTGATCAAGGAAATCACAGACTACTATTATTACCAAGATCCAATGTTTAACAGATAAGGAGCTATCTAACAAAAATGGTTTCAAATACTAGTTAATCCTGGACCAAATATGTATCATACTGACATGGATTCTTAAAAAATGGAATATAGGATAGTGCATTTCCAAAAAATACCATTCTTCAATCCAATTCCACAGTTGTACATCTTATACTGAAGTTGGTCTGAACACTATAGCTCATAGAACGTTCAAAATGAAATTATTCTTGTGTTTGTTTATAAAATCATATATTTATTAATACCTAAATGTAACCCAGTATACCTAAAGAGTTAGAAATTGAGACATTTAAAGAACTCAGTTTACAGAAAACTGACTGCATATTTATTACTAGTATCATTCTTTTACTCTCAAGATCATTCTTATCTAGACCACATACATGAGTAGGCTATCACTGGTAATTAATATAAGACAGGAAATGTTTTTTATATTGTCCTATAATTAGTTATATCAAATGTCTTTGGAAAGTATTGACTACAAGCTTTGGAATATTCATACGTCTTTGGATTTCAGATTCACTCTAATGTACCTAATTAGAATTAAAATTGCTACTTTAAAACTACTATTAGTTAATTTTATTTTTGAAAAATATAAGGTTTGTACATACTTATGAGGTATAATGGGATATTTTGATTCAAGTACATGTTGGATAATGGTCAATTCAGGGTTATTAGCATATCTATCACCTAAAACTTACTGATATCATTAAGTGTTAAATAGACCCCTTAAAATGGACACTTTTAGTAATAGGGAATTTCCTTTCTCTATGTCAGTCTTTTCAACTTACTAGTGGTTTTGCCTTTCAGTTCTCTTGTCTGGAGCTGAGTTCAGGGTTTTTTTATCCTTCCCATATTGATCTTGAGTCTGTCTCCATCTAGAGAGAATGATACATAGCACAGGGAATTGACTCTGTTTACCAGGCACAATGTAGATATTACACGTCTAGGAACTTAGGAAATATTCACAACCACAGTGTGACACTTAACTGACAATTATCTTCTTCAAAATGGGAATCAAGGACCGAGGGCACAGCTCAGCGTTAGCATGCTGGCCTTGTCTGTAAGAGGCCCATGGTTTGAGTCCCACTACTGCAAAAACAAAAACAAATGAAGAAATGAAAAACTGGGAAACTAGGCACAGCAAAAATTCGTGTAAGGGAAAGAGATGATACTCAGATTTACTCAAGTGGGGTCTATAGTCCATGACATAAATGTGTCTGGGATGGATCAATTTTGAAACTCATTCAACAAAGTATCTTCAGTAAATCTGAAGACAAGAATATGTATGCCATATCTAGACTCCCATCCTCAGTTAAGCTTCTCCTGTTGCTCTCACGCTTCTTCATGTCTTCCAGTTATTGTCACAGCCTACCCAATCTTACCCAATCACCCTGGGAACACTGCAACCCAACTTCCTACATCTTTCCAATCAGCCTGTCAAGCAATCCTATGCCAAAAGAAGAGTAGCCTATGCCAAAAGATAAGTAGGCTGGGAGATGAGAACATGATTTCTTTTAGCTCTGCATGAGCTTCTGGAAACCATTGATCATGATATTCAACATTCCCATAATTTGTTCTCTAGTGGATTTTTAGAATTTCTGATTTTGGTGGAAAATATTCTGATAACATTTCCAATACCACCACTTCCTGTGTGTCTTACACACACACACATACACTTCCCAACTCTAAAGCTCAGGATTCTCAACAAGGCATAGAGGTTTGGTGTCAGTGATGAACTTTATAGATTGCTAACCCTCATTATGCAATCCCAAGGGTTAATAGAAGATTCCATTAATTTTAAGTCATCTTCTCTTTGAGGATCTAGGTATAAGAATTTAATGGTTGGACATGCAAGAAGTCTAAAACTATTTGCTCAGAATTCTGAATCTCTTTTCTACCTTTCTGATACAGAGAAATGGATCTGCCAAGAATGAATAAAGAAAAGTTCATGTTTTAAAAATCTTTCTTATCTCAACTACTAAACCAGTTTTGGGGAGTTTCTTTTATGGCTACCTTTCATCTTGGTATTTTATTAGCAACAGAAAAACAACAACAACAACAACAAAAACACCAATAAAATTGGAGGATCCCCAGGATACCCAAATTTTTGAAACACCATATGCCCTAGGCCATTCTACCCAAAATATAACTGCAGAAAAGAAGAAGGAAAACTTAGAGGCATCACAGCTTCCTTCAATATTTATGGTCTCTATTTTTTCTGTTACAGTGTTGCACTCTCAAATTCTGTGGCTTTCTGAATGTCAGCATTTTTATACTTTCTCTTAATGCCCTGGGGTTAGCAACATATCTTGATATTTTTGAGACTCTGAACCAGAACTCAGAAAATACCATCTTACCCATAGCTAAACACAGGCAGAGAACATTGCATACTGAGATAATCCTAGGAAGCCTAGATCACACCTTCGATAAATTTTGTCAGTAGGTCCTATTTACACATCATATAACACACAGATCTTGCTTTGGTCTCTTCCTGCCTCATGATCAATTAATATTTTTATGCTGCTGGTCTGTTATACTCTGATAGATGCTACCTTCCATCTTGATTTCCAGCTCTGTGAACAAAGATATCAAACAATTCTATTCACTTAGGGTGAAGGACCTTGCAGAAAATAAATCTGATAAATAAAAGGAAGTATAAAAAGTTAGTGATCACGTAAGATTCTAGTCCTGCATTAAAAGTTCTTAAGAATGTTCACTTTGTTTTCTCTTGAGCTCTGCATGGCAGTCAGTGCAGACATGAACACGTCTCCCATATAGCTCTTACTACATATTTAGATGTGAATTAATATAAAACAATATTTTCAGTAATACTGTTTAGTGATAAAGTGTTCTGTTCTTACAAATATATTGATATATTTTGAGGAGTATGCATGAATATAGACTCAAAGAGTATTATAGACTATAGAGAGCACATAAATAATAATTGCTTTATTTTCGCCATTATTTAATGCTTTGTAATCTGAGTAGTATTGAGAATCCAGACAACTAGGTTTCTCAAGTGAGAGTGATAGGAAGAACATGGGTGGTTGGCTTTGAATTAGGTCACTATGTGCCAAGCCATCCTCAGAAGGTAAGATTCGTGAAAATCAATGGGCCATTTTCACTGTACACTGACTGCAAAGCTGATGTTTTACGGCTCATTGAGGACTTCTAGTGGCCCCCTCACTAGAGGTAGTTGGAAATATCAAAACAGCCATTATTGTTGTAATGAGCTTTCATGTTTAATAGCTTCAAACATGAAAGATAGCTGGATTTTCAGAGAGCTATCTATCCAGCGATATGGTTCACCACCTCTGAGGTGACCCAAAGTCCATGGAATCTGTCATTTCCATTGCCTCAAATTGGACTGAGGATAATGTGTGCAGGTGTTTGTAATCTGAATAGACAGGTTAACCAAACAAATGCTTATCTTTCTCTTTGATACCTGCAGTCCTTCAGCAAGGACACTGGAGAAATTCATTGTAGTTACTGCGATGAAATATCACAGAAACAGTAATAGAAGTGTGGCTTCTTTAATGATGGGGATACTTTATGAAAAGTACATCATTAGGTAATCTTGTTGTGTGAACTTTCTAGGGTGTTTGTAGTGCAAAACTAAATGGTTGAATTTAGGCTCTATGATGTATTTTCATGGTATATTTACATACTAGGCTCATGATGAAAGAAAGACAGATCATACCAAACACAGAAGAAAATTTTGTAGTCAATAGCTTTGATGTAGGAAGCTGTCGGTGGTGCTGGTGCTGCTGCTGGTGTCACATGGATGACTGCTTTTCAGCAAACATTTTTATGAGCAGAAGGAATATACTCTAGATAACAATAAAAAGCATAGAACAGTAAATACATAAACCAATAGCATAGTTTATTATTATTATCAAGTTTTATATACTGTAAATAATTATGTGTGCTATAGTTTTACGTGACTGGCACCACAGTAGGTTTGTTTACGACAGCGTCGGTACAAACACAAACAGTAATACCTTGGGCCAGGATGTGCTAAAGTCCATGAAGTCAGACTGTGATAGGAATTTTTCACCATTGCATATTTGGTCAGTCACTGTACAGCACAAGACTGTAGAATTAAATAATAATGTTAAGAATGACAATAAGAATAACAAAATATTTACATGATTCAGAGACTAAGCCACTCTGATAAGTTTTTCTCATTTATTATTTTTAAGACTTAATACAAAACTATGTTATCACTATGTTCAGTTTGTACAGTAAGAAAAGAATTACCATCATTCACACTTAGCCAGGTATATTTATATGGTTTCAGTGACTTGATTTTTATAAAATTTGACTGATTTTGCTTCAGTGTGTTATCTGTCCTAACAGTGATTGAATAAATGAAGAGATAAACTAGGGAACAGAGGTCATAGCATGTGGGTGATCAGTGGGTGAGGCACAACTAGGGCCTGGCTCTTTTCTAGCCATATAGCTCTCCTTTTTGTTTTTCATGCCTGTATCTTATAATCTGAGCAACTATTTTGGAGATAATATGCAATATAGTGACTATTGTTAATTTCCTATTAACTTGTTTAGAAATCCTATATTGTTTCTATTTTTTGTTTTGTTTTTGTTGTTTTGTTGTCGTTTAATCTCTTTAAAATAAAACAAGAAACAAGCATGTTTAATTTGAGGTACCTAAGAACAGATTTGTGTAAGAGACTGGGATGGGCATGCATGAGAGCAGCAACTGCCCAGGTTCCCCATTGCATACACATGTGCACTGGAACCTACAGGGGATGCAGCTGCACTATGAGAATAGAAACACGAGCTCTTATAACTTGTGGTCACCCTTTGCCTAATATGTATCAGGCCCTGGGTTCAATCCCAAGTACTGAAATAATTATAATAACTTGGAGTTACATTGTTTTATTTTCAGAAATACCTTATTCAACTCGTTTCTAACATGTAATTGGGGACATTAATTTTATTTTTCCTTTTCTCAGCATATAATCCCATTTGTATGCTTTAACAACATTTTAATGATTGAAGCATTTTCAAAATTAGCAAAAGTAGCAAAATGTAGTACACATTACATTTTAGGCAAAACATGCCATATCAAGCATTACTCAAATTGGGGAGAAGGTGACTATATGGAAAATGGCAAAATACTCCTGCCCAGAAGATAAGTAGCTAAGAAACCACCATGCTGCAGAGAAGCAGCTGTACCCTGACTTCCCCAAATGTGTGCCACTAATTACCACACAATGAGGTCAGAGAAGATCAGTACTAAACTATTTTAATAGGTTCAATTAACCTTCTTTTTTCATGTATTCTTAGCAACAGACTTGATGTCATATGAAGGCCAGGTATCATCATACATACAGCTCTAAAATTCTGTAATCTCCCAGGTATTTGGTTCAAAACACATTTGCATAACTTCCCTCCACATTTCTTTTATCACTTTCCAAAACAAACTCATATTCATGGAACATACATACTTGCAACCTGTAATCTTTCAAAATGAAACACTTTCTCAAATTCTAGAAAACCAAGGATGTGGAGAGCCGTTGAAACTGGAAATGGACCATATGTGCAGGACTGGGGCAGGGCAGTCCCAAGAACAGAGTGTGTGGGG
>RJWT010025066.1:0-16266 GCA_004365215.1 Cuniculus paca | reverse complement strand
ACATTTTTGTACACATACTGGTTTTTCTTTCTCATTTCAGAAAGCAGTTACTGCTGATGCCTAAAAAAAAAAATTTTTTTTTCAAAAGTTAAGCATGAGACAAGCTACCATTTATCAACTACCTTTTCCCTTCAAATCCTGCTTAAAAATGCAATTGACCAAATAAATTTTAAGTATCCCAAAACATTAAGAAATTACAAAACTCAATACCAAAATAATTCATGTGTTAATCCCAGCACTCAGGAGGCTGAGGCAGGAGGATTGTTGCGAGTTCAAGACAACCCTGGGCTACAAAGTGAGTTCAAGGCCAGCCTGAACAGCATAGGGAGACCCTGTCTCAAAAAGACAAGGGCTGGGGATTTAGTTCCGTGGCTTAAGTGCCTGCCTGGCAAGCGTGAGGTCATGAGTTTGATCCTTGGTGCCGGAAAAAAAAAAAATTCATGTATTACAATCATAGTTACTTCTAGCTTTAAAAAAAATTATTCTTATAGAAAATCCTGGTAAATTGCTTAAAACATCTTCTGAGTTAATCTAAAAGAGAAAAAAAAAGAAAATTCTGAGTTCAGTCAGTTTGATGCTCCCCAGAAAGACTTTACCTCCATCAATTACTTACATGCAAATTTTAAATGCTTTTATACAACAGCTACATTTCCTTAGCTTAGGGGGGTCTTTCTTCTACACTCACCTCATTTTCATTTTCACATCTGTTTCTGTGGAATAAAAGTAAGAAATGCTTTTTTTCTGTTTCTACCCACCCCCCTCCCACCTCTTCTTTGCAGGTCTTTGTCTGGTCTTTAGAGAAACATGGCCAGAAAGAAACGGCAAGGGACAGCAAGGAAAAGAGATTTTTACCCTCAGAAGCCATCTCTCAGGTGGAAAATAAGAATGTCATGCCATGATGACATTTTGCCTTGTGTCACAATGATTAATACTCCTAATTTTTTCCCAATTAGAGGAGTAAATGCAACCAGTCAGTGAAATCTGACCAATCTTGCACAGTATGGTCACTGAGTACTATAATTTGGATGTGGAATGAGCTCTAAATTGATTCTTTTCCTTTTGACAGCTAAATGTAATGTATTTTCATCCCTGAGCTTTTTTCCACAACAAAAAAGGAAACCTTTCAAAAAAGAAACTAAGTTACTTCTAAATCTGACCCCCATTAACCAATATTTTCTTTGAATTCACAATACAACTCAAAAATAGAGAACTGAGTTTAGTTAGTTTATTTGAAAAAGCTAATGATACTGAGAAAGCCTTATTAGGGACAGGAAGACTTACCATATTTATCAAATACCAAAAATCACAGAGCCAATTTCTATAAGAAATTGCCAAAGAACTTGAAGAGTTTCAACACATAAAGCTGCAAAAGTAAAACAGTCCAAAAGAAGAAACTCACACAAACAGTAAACTTCTTGTGTATTTCACCTCAGGTACCTGAACACAAACCAAAACTTTCAGGTACAGAATATGCAAGAGGAGTGATGGCCAACCTTTTAGAGTTTTCAATAATAAACAGCCCTTTGCTGCATGGGGCACACATGGAATAGGTTTGCCACCATCCTAGTCATTCCACTGATACCTGGTCACAGTGCGCAAGGAAATCTCTAACATATTTTAGAATTTGAAGGAATCTGGAAATCACCTTATCCAACTTTTATTATTTTATGGCTAAAGCCCTAAGAAGATAAATGCATTGCCTGAGTTCATATACTTATTATTTAAGAACCAAAATTAGAACCCTAAACTCTTACGTTCATAAGATAAACTCCCATTAACCTTTGCAGGTACTTTGCAAAATGATGGCATCAAACATGTTTTTCAGAAATAAACAGCTTTATTCCGCCAGGTGATGCATTCTAGAAATGCAGTAATTCTCTAACAGAGATCTAGAGGCTGGGCCTGCAGGTGCCTAACGGCAACTAAAGGCAGAATGAAGCTTAGTATTTCTGCCTTCATTTTACATCTGCCTCCTTTATTCTCTTAAAACGTTGGGTCAGATTCCTGCTCAGCTCTGCACATGACCATGTTAACCAATTAGGAGTGTCTGTCATATAAAGTTGTTTAGCTCTAAACAAGTCTCAGCCCCCTTCAAGACTGAGGACACCAAGATAACAGGAACTAAGGTCATTTGCATGATGTGCAAGGACAGCCAATGGCCAGCTTTTACAATGTCCAGGTCCAGGCCCATGGCATGATGCCTTCAAGTCTCCAGCCACTGTCCTATAACTGGCAGTCACCTGCAGTGCAGGAAAGCAGAGCCTTGCAGACCGCCCCATGATGAGGCTGGTCCCCAAGCAGGAGCCACTGTCCAGGACAGGAACCAAGGCTGCCCAAACAGGAGCTGTCACCTCATGATGGGGACCACACTGTCCTCTCTGTGGAGGATGCCTATCCCAGAATGTCATAGAACCAGTCCTGAAATACTGATCAATGAGATCAAGACTCGACTGACATTACCTACACTGCCAGCTATGAAAATCCCCAAGCCTGATCTTTGTTTCCCTTTTCTATTAAAGTTGTATTGTTTCCCTAGAATGGCATATATTCTTATATTTTATTTATTGCACAGTAGAATGACAACACTTTTTCTCATCAATAGCTACCTGCATATTTGGTAGGAGCTTTGTTGAAGGGCTTTTGTTTTGTTTTCGTGGTACTGAAAATAAAAACCATGGCATCCACACTGAAATACACTCTGAGCCTTTTTATTATTTTTTATTTTGAGAAGGGTGTCATTAAGTCACGAAATTGCCCAGGCCGGGCTCAAACTTGTTATCTTCCTGCCTCAGTTTCCCAAAGTGCTGGGATTACAGGCACGTCCAGCTGTCTTTGTCTTTTGATAGTAGTATCACTTGCAATCTCAGGACATTCTGAAAAAATAGAATGATAGGAAGTTTCTCTTGCAATGTTGGAAAAGCATCCAAAACTTGCAGGAAGCACTAAAAATGCCTAAGATTTAGCATTAGTCAGGAGATTTTCTACAATTGACAATTACATGGTGACCACGGCATATGACAAACAGATGTGCCGGAGTATCATCTGGCATTTAAATAGAGTCCAGCAGAAATATGCTGTTGTAGAGTTCACTTGTAAATATTCCACTAAGACTTCAGACATGAACACATTGAGGCAAATAAAAATGTTTATATTTTTATCACAAACGTATTATAAATTACATAGCCGGTTGTGGTGGCACACACCTGCAATGCCCACACTCAGGAGGCTAAGGCAGGAGGAGCATTGTGAGTTTAAAACCAGCCTGCGCTACAAAGTGAGCTCAAGGCCAGCCTGAACTGCATAAAGAGACCCTGTCTCAAAAAGACAAAAAAAAATTTTTTTCAAATAAATTACAATGTATGTAGTAAATAAGCTAAAAACAAAAGGTATAATAGTTTTTTAAAAATTCCAGTATTGTCTTCATGAAATTCAGTGGATAGCAGATTGTTTGCATGAAATAGTACTCATAGCCTTTCTGTTTTTATTCTCTATCCGAACTTTTTAATGGCAATTTCACATGGTCATAGATTGAACAAAATCATGATATATGCTTGAGATTTTATGTTAACTAATTTCACATACTTCTGACAAATTCCATCACTTCTTTGACAAACATCTGTCTTTGCCTCGGTCCACTCTGGGACATGAGTCAAGGTTGCTCTGGCCAGTCAGGCCTCATGAACTGAAAGCAGCCTGGTTTCATACATTCTAGACTAGCTGCTATATAATGTTAACAAGGAACTACAATATACTGAGCTTAAGAGTTTTCTCCCTCATCGAAGGAACCATTTATTCGTTGATTCAATACTTAACTGAGCCTAGAGATTATCTTTGAATTCCCCTCTAGGGAGAGCAAAGCGGAACAGGACAGAACATCTGGCCTCAAACTCTTCATAGCCTCTGGCAAAGGTAGACAGTTTGAAAACAGCAAAGCCACAGATGAGGAGAGGACAGCAGTGTTCATTTATAGTGAAAAGAGTCAAAAATGGAAACTCTTGGAGAAGAGACATTGCAGTTAGGTTTTCTAGATGATTAAGGAAATGATGGTCAGCCTAGGTACAATTCCAGCAAATACAGAGACCTAAGGCCCTGAAGCAGCACGAGCCCTCTGAAGAGTAGTAAGTGGGTTCCTACAATGGAGACCTGGCCAGCAGCAGACTGGACCACAGACAGGCATCAGTTCAGGAAGGGCTGTGTGTGACATGAAATGACTCCGGACTCCAGATTTCATTGCAAAGGAAGCACTGAAAGTTTTGTTTTCCTTTTACCCAGTTGAACCACTTCAGCAAATCTGTTTTTTGAAAAATATCACTTGTGGCTTCCTTGCAAAGCACATACTCCGCAAGGAGTATGTGACAAGGAAAGAGATAAATTAGGAAGCTAGAGCAAGAATTCAGACAAAACGGTGAACTCTCCAGCATCCAAGGTGCACACCGGCTCCTTGGCCACACAGAATGAGGCTTCCCTGAGCGTGCAAGGGCAGAGTGAGAAGGTCTCCCTGGAGCAAGAGTTTCCAATACAAGAACCACAGCCTCCGAGCTCATGGTTTCCATGGTTCCTGGGTCAATGCCGATCCTCCCTCCCTCTAGCTCGCCTCCCTAGAATCACTCTTAGCACTGTGGACTTGCTTCTTATGCCAGGGTTCCCGTCTGCTGCTGGTCAGATTTGGCTAAGTCCATCCTCTCTCATGAATGAACATTTCTATTGTTTTCAGGTCAC
The DNA here is from genome assembly GCA_004365215.1 of Cuniculus paca. NCBI lineage: Eukaryota > Metazoa > Chordata > Mammalia > Rodentia > Cuniculidae > Cuniculus > Cuniculus paca. The sequence continues at coordinate 11,547 of RJWT010025066.1, read as the reverse complement.
TGGACACTGTTTGGTCCTTGGGTCTTGTTTCCCTGTGCTTCCCTCCCCTTGCACCGTGTTCATTCCCTGAACCCGCTAGGAGCCCCTTCAACATCTCCAAGTTCAACATCACGGACTGTCAGCACGACAAAGACTAATAATGCTGGAGTCAAAAGAAGGATGGGGACTTGTTTCACATAACACTGGCATTAACACCAGCACCTTGTAAAAAAGTAAAGCCTGGTTAGCAATGTTTTTCACCACTGTTCACAGAACTCCAAATCCTAGAATTATCATTCCTGATTGTGGCTCTGGGTTTCGTGTATATATAGAAGCATGCTCCCATGAGACAGCCCCTAGCTTCTAACTCAGTGACAGACTTGAATCTAAATTTCTGCCCTTCCCAGCTGGATCCCCTTAAATAAATGAACTGTTAGGGGCTTCAGAGTACAGTACACGCATGGCACCAAGCATCAGGCCTAGCGCCTGGTAAGTATTCATCTTAAATTGGTTTTCCTCTGCCTGACCACTCTAAGCTTTCTATCATTTAAATATGTACTATAGTTTTTACTGATAGCTCAGAAAATCTTTTTAATCAGTATGAATCCCTCTTTCTTCCTCTGCCCTATCTTAGAAGAAAACCACCAAAAAAGATAAACCATTGTCCAAAACATGTAGCAGAGATCAGGTGACAGGAATGAATAAGGGCAGAGAGGGGGAAGGGGAGGAGGAAATTACCCAGAAGGAAGGGGAAGAAGAGTTTGCAGCTATTTAAAGTATAGCTCTACTCAGGTGTTTATATTGGACAATAGAAGCAGCTGGTGACTCATGCCTATGGGGAGATCTTAAAATGAAACTTCTATTCTTTTGTACAAGTTCTGAGTTTTTCAGGATATGAGACATTCCCTCCTTAGGCTGTTTCCTCAGGCACACAAGTGAGTAACAGTATCACCATCCCAAGTCTTAACTGCACTTTAAAGTTTGAGAGGGAAATATCTGCCTCAATCTTTACAATGATTTCTCTGTGATATGTGTATGTACTATTTTACTAAGCAAATACTGAAAAACAAACTGATTGTCTCACAACTCAGAAGGATGGAAGTCTAGTCAAGGTCCAGCAAGCTTGGTTCCTAGTGAGGGCTCCCTTCCTGCCTTGTACTGTATGACCTTCTCTCAGTGTGCTCAGCTGATCTTCCTGGGTACTGCAGATGGACAGCAAGCAAACTCTGCACTGTCTCTTCTCAAAAGGACACTAATCCAATCAGATCAGGCCCCACCTCTGTGACTTGACTTCGTTACTTCCCTTCTCCAAATAGAAGCCACACCAACCATTAGGACTTCAACCTAGGAATTTGAGGGAAATACATTCAGTTGGTAAAACCCAAGAATAAGCAATTAACCTCTAGAAGTGTCTTCAAGGTGTTGACTGCCCATACTGAAAGGTTTCTCTTGCATAAATTATCCCAGGGCCCCCAATCTCAAAGGACAGAGTTTCCAGAACAATACAAAATGAGCAGGGACACCAACATCAGTCTCTGGAGCAAGCATTTCTTGGAGAGAACAGCACTTTTTTCTTAGGTAGATTCAATTAAAGCTATTTTTCAAACAAGGATTAGGACTCTTAAAGACTTATGCCCCAAGGCCATCTGCAATCACAGCTTCACAGTGGCTGCTGGGAAACGAAGAGGGCAGGACCATAAGGAATAAAAGCAAGGAAGGCCATTTTAAAACTGGAATAGTCCACTTCCTAGACATAAAAGACAAGCTAATTTCAGGCCATCCAGACTCAACTTCCAACTGGCTAGCCTCTAATCCTGAGAGAAAACCCTATACAGGACTAGTGATTGTCTTATAAAAGGGTCTATAAAATTTTTTCTGATTAGAAGAGAAATTCTTTCTAATTTCAAAACTTATTAAAACATAAAAGTAAAAAAATTCATCAATTTTAACTACTGGTTGTAACAACACTGTAACACGTGCTCTGTATTCCAATTCTTCCTTTTTTATAAGTATTTTCCCATTCTTAAACTCATTATCATAATTTTTATATGATACATCTCTGTATTTCCTCTTCTAACTTGAGCCTAAGAACACAGACACTTAATCTTCTGAATCAATTTCTATAAATTATTGACAGAAATATTAAAAGAAATTTTGAATACAATTAATACAAACTCAGTTCTCTTAAATTGAGAGCAGCAAACATTTATCGTGTGTGCAACTCTGTAGAATTCTTTTTATCTTACATTTAGTGTTGTTCGTACAGACTTCTAGGAAAAGGTTGAGATTTTTTTTTATTCCTCACAAAACTGCCTATCTGAGTTCTGGGTTTTCCTGATTCTTCAAGAGCATGGCTAAACGTTGAGCCCGTTACCAAGAAGGTCACAGAACTCCTCAATCAACTTTGTCTGCCTCAGGAGATTAACGAGCAGGCTCTCTCCTGGCCCCAGGATAAACAATGTTTTACTCAGGACCTGAGGTGGGGCTATTTTTAGCTGTCCCACATACATGTGTGCCCATGTTGCCAATGACAGACAAGATTCTTCCATAATGAGGGGGAAAAGAAAAAAGGACATGGAACCAAATCTCTGTATTTTCACATAAAGATTTCAAGGAAATATTTTTAGTTTAATTCAATTAATAGTCTAATAAAATTGGAAAATGAAGTACTTGGTTGACAAAAATGTTTCACAACTTTGAGAAATAGTTATCAAATTCACCCAGGAAAACTTTCAAATTTTGTATCCAGAAGGATTCTCACCAACAGGCCTCCCACCAGCCTTCTCTCTCTGGTGTCCTCACAGAGGACCTAAATGGGGGTGAGAACAAATGCACATGTGTTGGTAGTTTTCAAATGCTGCTCATGGAAATGTCACACTCCCCGCTCTCCCTCACCAGCTGAGAAAAAAACCATGTTTTCCTTCATTATCAAGTGACAGATTCTTGTTGCTAGATTTAGTTGTCTTTTCCTCTTCCATGGGAATGAATGTAACCGTGATCACTATGCAACTTGTGTCTTGAACCTCTCTGCATTGCTAAGCAAGGGCTAAAAACAAGAGTGTGGGTTCAATCCCACTTTCAAGTCTTCCTTCAAAGTCTGGCTGATGTGCACAGTGCCAGGCCAAAGCTCCTAGTTATCAATCATCACACACTATAAACCAAGGTTTGGGAGCAAATCAAATGACATCATGTTTATCCCACTGTTTCTTTTCCTGTCACCAACAGACCACAGACAAAGTGCAATACCCAGGAAGCTTTGTTACTGTAGCACTTTCAAGGCACTCACATAATCGCTTTCCTTAGGAAGACCATGGCATGCTTCTCAAAGATAGGACAGCATTCTCTGCAGATTGCCATCCACCCACCCATCCACCTTCCCAAACCTGTTGTTTCTCAGTGGAAACTAATGGAAAGAGAAAAAGCAGAGATGCTCCAAGCTGAATGTCCTGACCCAACTCCTAAGCTGGTGGGTGAGGGCCAATAGACCTTCCCACAATATGTCCTGTCATTAAGGTCACTGAGGCCCCTTTGCTTAACAAGGGAAAACAGAGAAAAATCACCAACTGCTTCGCTTTCCTTTTTCCCCCTCAGTTTTATTGAGGTATACATGCCAAAAAGGAATTACATATAATCAAGGTATACAACAGATGTTTAGATATTCCCAAGCATTTTGAAATGATTACCACAGGCACCTGATTTTGATTTCCGTCATCTCACAAAGTTGTCATTTTCCCCCTGTAGTGAGAACAATTAAGATCTACTCTCATAGCAGATTTTAAGCATGATACATTATAAACTTCAGTCACCATGCTTCGGGCAATTCATTTTCTTAATCCAGTTCGACCTGCTGTGAGGAAACACCTCCTAAATTTTGGCAACAGACATTCTGTCAGACATAATTTTTAAGTGTTAGGGTTTGCCTCTTTCTGTATATTTATTGGTATTTTAATTGTTAGTTATAAGAGGCTATACAGAGTGTTAGACGTGGGAGTCAACTGCTAGTCTAAGTTGGAAGTCATTACTTCTAATCATCCTTTTTCAGGGTTGCAACAGTATAACTAATAATTCTAAATTTGATCTTGTGATCCTATGAGGTATTACATGTTTACTCCCCTCACACACAAATATTTATACGCACAAAGCTATTGTTTTGGATATTTAAGCATTTCTCATTTTTGGATATGTATATGTACTCACATGACATTTACGGAATGCATAAATCTTGTTTATTAAAATATTATTTGCACATTCTGTTTTTCACCATCCTTTTGAGAAAATCACACAATATCTGACATGAGATATTTGGGACACCACTGTCACAGAAGTAGTATAACTAATGCCTCAACCAGGCAATGCACTAGTGGGAAATAAAATCATAAAATTTAGTTTAGTACCAACTCTACACAGACAGCTAATATTTCTCACTTTAAGAGTTCTCTGTGCCCATATTAATAAAATACTTCGAGATGACTATTCTTTAGATATTTGAAGTCTGTCACTTTAAAACTTGGAAAGGACAGGCAGACTATACATCAAAGTCAAAACAATTAACCAAGTCTCATCTAGGTCCACTGTTTTAGTCATCACACACAAACCCTGAGACTCTTAATCATTCTTCAGCCCAGAACTTCTCTCCTTTGCTCTAGAACCACTGTCTCCTACATGTTGCCATTTGGATGTTTTGCAGGTATTTCAAATTCAAGGTGGCCAAACAAAGCTCTTAATCTTACACCATAAATCTGTCCCCAAAGAAAAACAATTTCAGTTCTTGAAGGAATGGCATCTGTGCCCAAGTCACCCACATGCCAAAACCAAGACTATCTGCTTTGAGTAATGTTTGTGTCCCCCAAAATTAATATATTGAAACTCTAATCCTCTATGTGATGGTATTTGGAGATGGGGACTTTGAGAGTAGAAGCCATGGGGGTGGGGCCTTTGTGATAGCATTAGTGCCCTTATAAGAGAAAAGTGACAGCTTGCTCTGCCCAATCTCACCCACCATCTGAAGATAGTTTGTATACCTGAAAATCAGGGTGTGAATCAGTCAACATCTTGATCTTGGACTTCTTGGTCTCCAGAATGGTGAGAAGTAAGTTTCTACTTTCAAACTATCCAGCCTAAGCTATTTTTGTTATGGTAGCATGAACCAACTAGGACAATATCCTGAAGTTCTTTTCTTCAACTTCTCATACTTACATATCAAGCCCTGTTGCTTTCATTTCCTAAATATCTCAGATCTGTCCACATTTCACCAGGTCAAGGATTGCTAACCTGGTTCAGGCATTTATTTCTCATCTCTTACCATAATAACTCTTCACTCATTTTTATATTACTCTCTTCTTCATAAGCAGCAATGTATATTTAAAAGTTTAATACTGCTTAGAATTTACTGATAATGTTCTTTAAAAAAGTATTCTCATTCCTATAGCAACTGCATCTTCTCTATACACTATTCATTTTATGTAGTTTCAGTAATAGTCTTTATTTACTTTGATTTCTTTCATCAATTACCCCTAGATACTTGGAAAATGTTTTAGAATTAGTGTTATTTATTCCATTTCATAATTATTCGATAGTTTGATGTGCTCACACGAAAAACTGATTAAACTACTGCACAGTCATTTACACTGTTTCACAGACAACATGGCAAGTGACAACATTAGGCCTAAAGTGTTTTGCTTCTGTACTATTTTGTGTGCGTGTGTATAAAATTGGAGGACTGGGGTTCCCAATTTAAATCTCCACCCATGATTACCAGAACAGGCCAAGCAGTGCAATGGCTAAGGCAGCAGTCTGCGCAAGACTTCTTGGGTTCAATCCTCTTGCCTGTGACCCACAAGTTATTTACCCTGGGCCCCATGGTTCATTTTCCTGTGAAATATGAGTGGTAATTCAAACTTTCCTCATGCAGTGTCATGAGGACTAAATCACAACATAAGACAAGCTCTTAGAACTATTCTTCGAATGTTACAGGCACTCTACAAATTTCATTCTATGTAATATATAAAATATACATTCCAATATATGTGTATACATCATTTCCAGAAGGGTACTACCTATCATTTTTACTGCAACTAAGTCACCAAAAGTCATTAAGGCTTTTTTGATGATTTTTATTTAACATAATAGGCATTCAATGACATCTTAGCACTTTTTTTTTGATGCAAGAGTACACATGATCCTTAAGTTTGAATTGCTTAAATGGAGATAGGTTTGGGGAACTGGGAAACCATACTTTTTTAGGTGGGCGGTGGAGGTTATATACTCTGGTCAACTAAGTTTACCAGTTCAGACTTTTTTCTTAAGAAAAGAAGTTATACAAGCCATCTTGCTACTTTAAAAATACCCAACAACATAAAAAAAAATGTACAAAGAATGGTTGGTGATGATCCTACAATTGGCAATATAACTCACTAGATTGATTATATGTATTCTGTTACACTGATCAGAGAGCATTATGAAAGGAAATAATAGAGTTCAAAATTTGTCATTAGGCAGCTGATCTCAATCCTTGCTAAAGGTCCTAAAGACATACACACAAACATAAATATATAATTTATATAATTTATGTGATAGCTTTTAATAGTTGTCACATCTTTAATGAGAAATAATATACATAAAAGACTTTCATTTACATTGAAAGAAGTATGATAATTAAGTTCTAAGTCAAAATAAACACAAATATGTGACTACTAAAAGAAATCAGCCACATGTCAATATCATGAAAGAAACTTAACACAAACCTAACAAGGTCTGACTTCTAACCCTTTAGTATCACACATGTGGCATTCAGAGCTCTTTGTTTTTCTTTTTTGGAGGTACAGGGGATTGAACCCAGGGCCTTTGCACTGGACTACAACCTCAGCTCTTTTTTGTAATTCTGAGACAGGGTCTTGCTAGTTTGCTAAATCTCCCAGGTCATGCTTAAATTTACAATCTTGCTGCCTCATCCTCCCAGAGTACAGGATTGCAGTTGTGTGCTGCCATGCCCAACTGTATCGGTGCTTCAAACACTACTGACATGGATCAGGACCCACTAATTGAGTCACAGAATCAATATAGTGACCACCTTTTTTTTTTTTTAAATGAAAAAGAACAGAACACCACACACAGAATATAGGCAAACACAGTTTCAATCATATGTGTTGTTGGAGGGTGTCTGTACATACTAGGTAAGGAATTTAAACATACTTCTACAAGCAATGAGAGTCAAATGAGATTAAAAGCTTGTGGAAATGATCTAGAATAAGTCACTCAACTCTGTGAAATTATTTCCTCATCTCTTTTTGTTGTTGTTGTTGTTTTTCCTTTGGTACCAGAAATTGAACTCAGGGCCTTGTGCTTGCCAGGCAGGTGCTTCCTCATCTCTTAACTAGAAATTACCATCCCACTTCAGAGGATAGACTCAAATCAAATAAATTCACATTTGTTCTATGAAACACTGATAACATACTTACCAGTATTTTAGTTTATTTCCTTAAATATTTCTCTCATACCTATGCCCATTGAATCGCTATGCTAGAAATGTCCACATACTATACCAAGTGCTTCCCTCCTTTTGGTAAGGAGTGCAGCTAGAGATGGAAAAACTTAAATTTCCTGAAAAGTTATCATCTCCTCTGTGGTACCTACCACAAACAGCCTGGGAGATACAGGGAGTCAGAGAAGACTAGAGAGGAATGGCAGCATCTTTATGTTACCATGGGGACCTTGTAAAAGAATCACCGGTTAGGAGAATGACCAAAAAAGGGAAACATTTTTATCCGCTATTCCCAAGGGAGGTTAAATCAAGAACATTAGCTCCCACCCTATCATCTGCACAACCCTTCGGAGGTACTTTACTTGGAAATATAAACCAGTCCTCTTAAAGTTCAGAATTCTGTGTCAGGCTTTAAATGTCACAAAGAATCCCAACCAGCACATCATTATTTAGGTCTACTTACTATCTAGGTACAACATGGTACCACAAATAGACAATACTTTAAAGAAACAGCCAAGAAACTGAAAAAAGCTAAGAGTGAAGGTACTTATTCTCTAAACTGTCTTCCACATGAGCTACTATTAAAGCAGCCTTCTGAAAACAGACTAAATAGCCTAAGTAAAAAGAGGAGGCACCTCGGCCCCTAGAGAAAACAAAGTTTTAGAAATGAATGTGGATCCTATTTGCATGAGTTAAAAATCCACTTTCAGAGAAATACAGGCCAGGAATATTTATGAGGACTTAGTGATATTGGGACTTTAATACTTTATTTTGAAAATGACACTCTTGTCCTTCAGATCAGCTTGATCTCAGTTTGGTTTTTCGTAAGGTTCACGAATTTCTTTTTTTTCCCCTGGATTTCCTAGGAGCTTTGAGAGGCTGCAGCTGCAGCTCAGGAAGACTCACAGGCGCACCTGAGAATGCTGTGCATGAATGCCTGCGGGACAAGGGGACACAAACATGTGTGCAGTGGCTTTAACTTCCTCGGTGAATAACTCCCAGCACTTTAAGGAAGGGGAGCGCATGGCAGATGAGGGCACGCAAGACGCACATGGTGATTGTGAGGAAATCTGTGAGAGAGAGATCAAGAACGCTTTAGTCACTGTCCACAGAGCTCCTATTGGAGTGAGAGAGAATCAAACAGACTGAAAAAAGTGAGCCACCATCACCCCATTTCTGGTAGCTCGCCAGGTCGCTTTTGCTTACCTCTGATCTTACTTTGAAACTATGTGGGATGTGTTACAGCAGAAGTGTCTCTCTCATAGCAATCTGTACACAACGGATATGCTTTCCTACTAGAAGACACATTTGGGTGAAAGCATTCTACAGAACTAGTACTGCAGAGAACCTTAGGCTGGGATTCAGATAGGTTATGTGACCTAAGGTCGCACAGATGGCAGTAATATCTAGATTGGGAACAGGAGCCAATTAGAATTGCTTAAGATAAATATGCCTTTGTCCTTATCAATACATTTTGTTGTGGTTTTGTTTTGGTGGTAGTAGAGATCAAATGCAGGACCTCACACAAGTTAGACAAGTATTCTATCAACCAGTTCATTGTCAATCCTTATTAGTATGTTTTTAATATAACAAGGTTCCCTAACAATCAAGACTATGGCCATATCACTACATCTTTCCTTAAAATCAGACCATTCAGGAATATGACTGAAAATACATTCAGGAATATGACTGAGATCATTTACCAACTGCCCATGTATCAGGGTTTCAAATGAATCTGTCTCTGATACATCTTATAAATTTTAAGTAACGTTATCTATATGTATAGTATATTGCTTGAAATGTAATAATAAACTATAAAGACATGTAAGTAGCCCAAACATTACAGATGGTAAATAAAGAATGCATTGCATGGCATGGTGGTGCACATCTATAATCCCAGCACTCTGGGAGGCTGAGGCAAGAGGATCACAAGTTTGAGCCCAGACTGGGCAACTCAACAACTTAAAAGACCCTGTCTCAAAATTTTAAAATGGGGGGAGGGGTGTGCCTGGAGATGCAGCTCCATGAAAAAATCCCCAGTACTACAATAAAGGAAGAAAAAAAGACAACTGCAAAAACATAAAATTTACATGGAAGCTTCAGGTATTATTTTTCTTTTTATTTATTAGTATATGTTTACAATACATAATGAACACATTCATCATGGGAAATTGGTACATACACATCACATCTTACATCAGTTATTCTCAGTTACAAGGAGTGATTTATTTCAAAGAATGAGAACTGATTTGCCACTATGTATACCTGATATTAGCCAAACATCTGTGCCCATAAAATCTTTTCTTTAATATTTATAAGAACTAAGTGAGAGAAAACACATATACCAACTAAGGTTTAAAAAAATATAACTTGCAGTATAAGCAGCTACAAATAGTACTCTCTATGGTGAAAAATAAAGTCCACACGTTAAGTATCCTAGCAAAATTTTCACCGCACACACACACACACACATGCCTAACAGATGGATTCTAAAGAACAGCTAAGCATTCCACAAACCAAATGCTCAAAATTTAATAATAAAAGATGATTAACATTCCTGTAGGTTATATTGCATAAATGTGAACAGGAGCAATAACTTGGGACAGAAGACCCCTCGTGCCTTCACACTATCTCAACTCAACATCCTTCTACCTCCCCCTACTCTACCACCTCAAACCGAGGTGTCCGCAGCAGCCCCAAACACTTGACTGGTAATATCCGGTTTGGCCTTCCAGGAAATCCCAGAGTGATTTTTTTAAGCCTCTGCCCACAGCTTGTCAAGAAACGCAAGAGAAGAACGAACCCCAGCTGTGACCTGGCACAAAAAGAAATCAAGAAAACAAATCCCATCCATAATGTGTATAATTTAACACTTGGGAGAAGGCAACACTTGACTCCAGCAGGGCAGCGGAGTCTCGCTGGGTGGGCGCTGCACTGGGTGTAGAGACCAGTTAGGAGGAGATGCTGAGCAGCGACAAAGTCGTTCCCTAGCAAGGATTTATATGCAGCCCCCAAAATAGAATAAGAAGCACTCTTTTCCAGTAGCGCGCAGGGCAAAGGCTTCCCTGACACTCTGAAGAGATAGAAAGCTGGAAACCCTTCTCAAAGGTGGCTCAGGACAGACTATTGTCTCACTAAGCAGTCACAATCCAGAACGGAAGCTAATGTCAAACACGGGAATGACTGTTTAATTATACAGTTCTTCGGTGGACTCCAAAGTCCCATTCCCAGGAGAAGTTGGGGGAAAAAAAATCCCTCGTGACTATGACCACCTAAAAAGGCTTTCCCGATTTTTTAAAATCGCAAGAAAACGAACTGAGCATAAGCAGCTATCTCCACATCATCTAAATCACTAGCTCCGTCCCCAGTAAAAACAAGTGCGCCAGTCGGCAGGACAGGGCATTATAGGAAATAAAGATTGTTAGTAAAATCCGTAATGCTTTCTCTCTTTTACACCTTCTGGGAGGTTATAATTGCATCTGGCCGCTTCAGGCTTGTCAGAGAGCCTGGCTTCTTAACAATCTCACCCTAAAAAGAGTAACTGTCAAGGGGCAACCCAGCTGAAATCAAACAACAAAAACGGGAACTGTAATCTGCCTGAAAAGGGAGGAGGGAAAGCTGGGAGACTCTTGTATTCATCACTCAACATTAATGTCCTTTGTTGTTCACCTTTGCACAGAATAGCGAGCGCTATCCTGCTCCTTTTACTCCAAACACAAAGTCGGGGTGGTGGGTTCCCAGAGGCTGCCTCCCGGCTGAAGACCCAAGCTTCCCGGCCCCTCTTCCACCAGACTCGCTCGGCCGTCCTGCACCTCCGCCCCCGCTGCACTCGCCCCCGGTCGCGAGGGTGGCCAGAAGTAAAAACACTGCTGAAATATCGGTTCCCCTCCAAAGACCAAAGAGCAGAGCAGCGCAGATGTCGAAATGCACCGAGCCCCTGCCCCCCGCACACCCCCAGACACCCGCGAAGCGAGGGAGGACGGCGGCTGAAGCCCGGCTCGCCCGTCCAGGGGCTCGGATGGCGCTGAGCCCCATTCCGCAGTCCGGGAAGGACGACCCCGGCCGGCCAGCGGGATTCCGCGCCCCTC
>RJWT010025065.1:0-16241 GCA_004365215.1 Cuniculus paca | reverse complement strand
CCCTTCTCTCCTTTCTCTCTCTCTGTCTCCTCTCTCTCATTGCTTTTGCTGTCTTTCACTGCCATAAATGGTTGCCTGTCTGCCATGTGTCACCCTGCCTTGGAGCCAGCTGATTATGAACTGAAACTACTACAAACTGTGAGCTAAATCTTTCCCCCTTTAACTTTGGGGTGTTGGGTATTTTGTCTCAGCAATGAGAAAAGTAACTAAGACACATATCCCTTAAGAGTTCAGAGAAGAAAGCAACATTCCCTCTCTTATCATCCCATATCCTGAGTTCTTGGTCCCCCTTCCTGGCTTGCCCCCTCCCTCCATGAAAGTCATTCCCTATGGTTATGCTCTATGGTTAGCTTACATTGTGTATGTAAGCTACACTAGGGCAGGGTTGTTTTGTTCCTAGCCACATCCCAAGTACTTACAAGAGTGAAAGTTCCAGACACACGTTAAGTGCTCGAAACATGTTGCTGGATGACTGAATTAGGCTGTAGTTAGTGATGCTGGATAAGGACAACGTGGTTTGAAAATGGTGGTCTTCAAACGATATTATCATTTATTTATTGTTTCCTGGCTTTCAGGACTATTCCTAAGGTCCCTGTTCACTTGTGTGCTTATCTAATGTTTCCAGAAAGGGGGTTGGGGATTCACTTGGATGGTAACAGAGACCCTCCTATTCAGTGAGTTGAAGCTGCTTGTAGCCTCTGTACCCATCTTGAATACACTGACCAAGGTAGGTTATTTTATCCTTTTCTTCGGGAACAGCTTTGGGCCTAGATACAGAGGTGCTGTTCTGACATAAGATCTTCTAGCTTCAAGGCCATTTCCAGTGGACTATTTAGATCAAATGCTTCAGTAGGTCTGAGTCCCCTTCACCTTCATTTAAAACTTTTTATTTTAAATAATTACAAATTCACAAGAATTTGCAAAGAAATGTACAGCAAGATCTCCATGCACCTGTCACCCAGTCTGCTCCAATGTTAACATCTTGCTTAACTACAGCATGATACAAAAACCAGGAGACTGGTGTGGGTACAAACCATAGAGTTTATGCACATTTTACCAGCGATAGGTACACTCACTTGAGTGTGTGTACATATGGCTCTATGCAATTTTATTCCATTTACAGCTTAATAAAAGACTGTTGCAATCGTGAAAGTTATTCCACACTAAAAGGACTCCTGAGGGTCCCTTTTAAAAAGCATCACAAGTGCAGGTACCCTTTAACACATCATGCGACCCTGAAACTTAGGCCTGAACAAGGACATTCCAAGCTGGAGATATTCCATCTTTGATTAAACTTCCTGTGGCCAGGGTTAAGTCGAACACTTGCTATTGTACCGCAAAACTTATTTACAGTGACTTCCAGTGAGAAAATCCTCGTCTTTTACAACTTCATTGCTACCCGCTATCATTCCTGGCAGGGAGCAGCTCTGGCCACACAGCAGGAACATCCAAAGGTCACCCTTTTGATGTGAAAAAACAAAACAAAAAACGTTTTGAGCCCTTGGCCAATGACTCTGTTCAGGGGAGACCATACAGCACAAACTTCAACACATCCATGAAGAGGTGACTGTCCAACACCCAAGGATGGTTCTTTTCTCTGCATGTTGACCCAAGTGATCAAGCTTACCCTCTTTAGTTGAATTCATTTCTTCACTCATCAATTTGGGGTGAGTCAGCACAGAAGGACCCTACCCCATGCCCGGAAACCTATAGCATATGCTAAAGGAAGACGCCTAGGCCTCCCAGAAATATTTGGTGCACAGGAGATGTTTGGAGCCTTGGAACACACTTGTGAGCCTGTGTGCTTTCTCCAGTAAGCTCTCCATTAAGTGGGTGAGGGAAGGAAGTGTTGAGAAATGAGGCTGGAAGGTGGACTGGAGCCAGATAATGAGGGGCCTTGTACACTGCATTAAGGAGCTTGCATTTTATCCTCCAGTCTGCTAAGAGATAAAAGCAAAAAATGGCTGGGTTACATTACCTGGCTAATCCAATCAGCTGATCTGGGTACCCAGAAATAAATTCAGAAGGTGAAATTAAAGTAGAGATGAATGAGGCTTTTGTTTTTTAGTTTCCAAGGAGAGTGAGAGATGAAAGCAGACATATGAGCTTCTGTGACTTAGAAATAAAAGGAATGCTCCATGGATATGATTTTTATTTCCATAGTTTATGCTTTTAAGGTAATTTTACTATTATATTATTTATAATTATATCAGGCCTTACTTTTATGATCAGGAAAGAGATATACGCTATTTTAAAACATATAAGGCAGAGTAGATTCTGATTCAAAATGGTGGAGTATCTCCTTGTAAATATTATCATGTTGTTGCTGTTTCTATGCAAGTCACTTACTGCCTTTTTCTGGTTTTACTTGCTTATAAAAAAGGAACACTCAGTCCCCAAAACAAAGGATGAAGTGATTGCTTAATATTTCTGTTTAAACCAGTCATTAAATGTCTGTGACAAAACACCAGCGCTCGCAAAGGAGGGCTGTGCTCCCTGCCACCTCCTTCCAAAGAATTAAAGGGCTTGAAACTGAGAGTGAAGCTGCTTTTCCTCAGGCGCTCCTCTCCATAGTGGGGACAGGCCAGAGACACAGCCCGTCGCGCAGTGTGAGGAAACTTGGGATGAGGACATATACTCAGGGCAGACAGCACAGAGGCCGAATTTGCCAGCTTAAGCATTTGAGGATACTTTTTTTGTTTCATCTGCTTCCACTACACCCACAAAGTATTAGTTTTTCTCATTCATTCATGCACTGAATGTTTACTGTGTATCTAGTGCATAACAGACTCGGAACTAGGGGCTGGGTATCCAATGAATGACAGACAAAAGACACAGACTCCGTTCTGATGAAACCTACAGTTGAATGTGGAAATGATTACTAAAGACGTAAACATGACAATAAATATAGTTGTTCCTCTGTATCCACAAAGGATTGGTTCCAGGATCTTCACAGATAGGCAAAATCTGCAGATGCTCAAGTGCCTTATACAAAACGCAGTGTGTGCATATCACCTACACACATGTTCCCATATACTTGAAATCATCTCTATACTATTATAACACCTAATACAGTGTAATGCCATGTAAATAGTTGTTAGACTGTATTATGAAACTATAACAAGGAAAATGTCCAAATGGGAAGGGGAACAAGGGAAGAAAAAGGGGGTAAAGAAATAAAAGGAAATAGAAGAAAAAATGGAAACAAACCTTTTATAAATAAGGAAGAGAAAAGCAGTTGAAGGGATGGGAGGGGATTGGGGGAAAAAGAAGAATCAAGATATACTATGTACACCCACAAATTCTATATGATGAGTGTACTCACTATGTACATCTAAAATGTGCCAATAAAAGAAAAAAGAAAAAGAAATAAGAAAATATCTGTGTATATTCAATACAGATATAATTATTTTCAAATGTTTTAAAATTGACACACAATTAGCCGGGCATGCTGATGCATGCCTGTGATCTCAGCGCTTGGGAGGCTGAGGCAAGATGATCGCTGTGAGTTCCAGGCCAGCCTAAGCTACATAGCGAGCTCAAGGCCAGCCTGGACTACATAGTGAGACCTTGTTTCCCCAAAAAACAAACAAACAAAAAAAGCACATAATTGTACATATTTGTGGGGTATGATGTGATATTTCAACACACATACAATGTGTAATGATCAGATCAGGGTAATTGGTAATTTATACTTTTTTTGTGTTGGGAACATTCAAAATCTTTTCTACTAGCTATTTTGAAATACACAGTAAATGCCAACCAGTTATCTGACTGTGCTCTAAAAATTTTTTCAAATTTTTCTCTGTGGTTTGTTAAATCTGTGGATATAGAGTCCATGGATAGGGCTGACTGTATGGTAACTCCTCGTGGCAGAAGCTTTGAAGGCGGCACACGGAGGGCAGTTACAGATGATAACAAGTGTGGGAGGACAATGCACATTCTCGGAGGAGATCATACTGATGGAAGGAATTAGCAAGTACAGACCAAGGGAAAAGTTTTTCAAGCACACAGAACAGAGTAGGTTGTGGAGGCTGGAAAGACTGATCAGCAGGGCTGTTGCCTAGGACCTGAAAAATCAGCAGGACTGGAGGGTGGGGTGAGGAGGCTGCCAAAGCAAGGCCCTCATCATCCAAAAGTTTGTAATGGGAAGGCACCGAAAGGCTTTCGACTGGGAAAGTGTGGTCAGATTTGCGTTCCTGAAAATTACCCTGAGAAATTCAGACTCGTTTCTATGAGCAGAGCATATCTCCCAAAGGGTATGCAAGGAACCAGTCATATTGGTTGCCTACAAGAATTAACTGGGTGGCTGGGGGACAGAGGGAGGAGGCAGAATTTCTACTGTAGACCCTTTATTAACTTCTGATTCTAAAAAAAAAAAAACAAAAATACACTTCCGATTCTGTAACATGAGAAGGTCTCCATATGCCAGGAATGGAAGCAGGAATACAAAGAAAGCTATTGTAAATGTTTAAAATATACTTGAGACATAGGAAAATTTAGGAATTAGACTGAGGGGAGAGGAAGAGAGAAGAATGAAAATATTCCCACCCTGTTTTAGGCTTCTGGATTAGGCAACTAAATGCAAAGTGATGACAATTACTGAAACTGGGTAGAGTTAAGGACAGTTCGGGGCACTAGCAATTCCAGGATTTCTATTTGGAGAAGCTTATGCGTAGCCAGCTTAGTTGCAATAGAAGTTGAAAGACATCTGTCTTAAATATGTATTTGCACAGCACTTACATTGGTCAGAATACGTTTGATTTCACTATAGTAACCTAACACACACGCACATATATGCACCTCAGAACTAAAAAACAAAAAAACCTCAGCGACTTATGCAACAAAGCGTTTTTGTCCTCCCTCGCTTTAAAGTTTGCGGCAGGTCCGAGTGTTTCTCACGGCAATTTTTTCCACTAATGTCATAACATTTCTCTGTTTTGATTTTATACATCTACATTTCAACATGTGAGCACCTTGGCACAAAAGACGAATTGCAGGGAAGGCAGTTTTAAGTTGTCTTCCCAGAAGCCACAAGTGACCGTCATATCTCAGTGGCCACAGTAAAGGAGGTAGATAAATATAATCCTTCCAAATGTCCAGGAAAGGAGGAATTAAATATTGGTGAGCACAAACAACGTTTAGGTGACTGTTTTCCACTTACCAAAACAGGGTGGTGACGAGAGGTGGCCATATGGCCATCCCTGAACACATCTACTGTTGAGTGTTGTGTCTTGTGTTGAGGAAGACCCATGGGTCCCAGTTTGGACATGTGAAATTCAAGATGCCTTCGCCCAAGTGTAGGTGTTGTTAAATGAGCCACTACAGGGACTGGGGATTTAGCTCAGTGGCACAAGTGCCTGCCTGGCAAGCTCAAGGTCGTGAGTTCGATTCCCTGTATTAAAAAAAAAAAAGCCACTACGCTGGAAAAGGTCAGAAGACAGATACACTGGAGATATAAGTTTAGATTAAAATATATCAAGTGTGACAGGAGAGACTAAAGTCTAGTGATTACAGGCTGGTATGGCTATGGATAAGATTACTGAAAGGAAATGTTTAGGATTGCTAGAAGAGAGTTGGGGACATATAGCCTTGCAGATCAGCAAAATTAAAAGATGATCTGGAAAAAAGATGGAGAAGGAATAATCAGGGATGGGAGAATCGAGAGTCACATTATTAAAATGAAGTGTTGTAGACAGCGGTTGCAAGGGGAACAATTACATACAGGACACATAATTCACAGCATTATTTACCCAAGGAGTCAAATACAAAGAAGGTGCAGGAAATCTGTCCACAACACTAAAGACCTAGAAAATCTAGCCAAGGGCCTGGATCCCATGGCAATAACCTGCGTGAGTTCAGCTGAAAACCTAGAGCCCACGACAATGACCCATGCAAATCTAACCCATGGATCTGCGCCGGGAAGGCCCAAAGGTCATCAGTGGAAGCTAGAAAGTCTATGCCAGTGGGGTGAAGGATCTGTGTCTGCAAGCCGAGGGTCTGTGCTAGAGCCAAGAAGTGACGCTCAAAATAAGGACCAGGGCTCCCCTGAAAAGTACCACCACCATTCTCAGTGACAATGATGTACCGAGCTCCTCCAATGATGAGAACAGCCGAGTTTATATCAGGAAGCCAGCATGACAAACCTTTCCTGGAGATTAAACAGCACATATCTGCCCTTCCGGAGCCAGGAAGCAATGCTCGAAGGAAGGACCAGAGCTCCCCCAAAGTGAACCACAGCCATCCTCAGCAACAAGGTCTCGAGTTCCTCCGATGATAACAGCTGAGTTCATATCAGGGGAGCCAGCACGACAAGCTCCTCCAGGAGAACCAACGACCACAAACAATAATACTTAGGAGAACCTGCAATGCTCCTCTTCCTCTCCACGTCTCCTTTTTACTCTGGCAACAGTCCTCAGTGGGCCATCCCCGCTCTGCACCACGCTGATTCAGTTCAGCTGGTGTTTAAGTTGACCACCAGTTACCAATCCACTACACTAAGGGAAAAGAACTTTAAAAGGTTGTGTCTTGGCTCTTACCAAAATGAACCTCTCTACTTGTACAAGGGATTCCCTCCCCTCTGTGTCTCAATTCTTTCTCTGGATTGTATCTGCTGATGACATCTCCCATCTTATAAAACAAGACTCACCTCTTCCCTGTTTCTAACCACAAAGCTCTAGACACATGTGGTATCCTTTCAGTTCTTCCAATGTTCTATGCTTTTCAGTACCTTTTTTTTTTCGGCACCCGGGATTGAACTCACGACCTTGCGCTTGCCAGGCAGGTGCTTAGGCTGCTGAGCTAGATCCCAGGCTTCAGTACCTTTTTACTTAACTCTTCCCTCTACCTCTTCCCCTCAACCCCATCTCCGAGTTTTACTCAAGGTTAATTCTTTCTCATCTTTCAGGTCTCATCTCAAGTCTTATTTTCCCAACGAAGAGTTCTTTGACCAGCTTTATAAACTTTATAAACCAGCTTCCCCCACCCCCGCACCCCACTCCTGTGCCATCGTTTGCTCCAACCCTCTCATAGCATTTACGATTGTTTGAAATTAAAGTGTTTTTTTTTTTTAGTACCAGGGATCGAACTCATGACCTTGTGCTTGCCAGGCAGGTGCTTGTGCCGCTGAGCTATATCCCTGGTCAGTAAATTGTTTAGATATATTTTTTTCAGTTTCATTCCACTAGAAGGGCTGGAGGATGAAGAACGGGAAACATAAGGGGTGACCATGCCTCCCAAAGGGTCACCTTTTCAGGAATTTTAAGATAGTATGTAGATAGGAGAGCCGTCAATACACTGACAAAAATAACACCTGAGCAAGCAGCCCGAAATCCAGACTACAACAAAAGTAGTCCAGTCGAAGGGTGGGGCCTCTGTAAATGCGTGCAGCCTTGCTCTGGCCCCAGGCCAGATAACTGTGTTGTTATAAACTGGCTACACCCCTGGGGAACACCGCATCTGCTAAACCTTTCAGTATCAAATGCACTGAATATAGAAATGACTGAACAACGGAATAAAGGTCTGTGAAGGCAGGAGTTGGATAAAGTCTCTTGTTTTTGGCAGGGTCTTTCTCCAAAAGGAAACCTTAGTTTTTGTCCCACCCACTCTTGGATACAGAATGAGCTTGCAGGGTCTGGGAATCACAAAACAGAATCTGTGTGTCTTGAAAGACATGATTTAGGTAAATGTTATGGATTAAATGCTTAGTTTGGGGCTGTATTTCTATCTGTCTATCTATCTATCTATCTATCTATCTATCTATCTATCTATCTATCTATCTATCTATCCATCCACCCACCCTGCATTATCAGTACTGCAGCTTTGCGTCTTCTGGAGCTCCAAACTTTTGATGAAACCCTATATTCAGATTTTATTCCACTGTGGCTGGCGCCACCTACTGGGAATAATCTCCTCAACAGGTTTGAATCTAAAATTTTTATCTAAAATTTTATGGCCAAGGTGAGCAAGTAGATGAAGATGACTCAACATTGCTTAAGTGTTTATTTTTTGTCCGGCATTGTGTTAGGTGTAATGGTAATTTACTTAAACCCACTGGCTAATTTAATCTCTGAAACACTGCAGGTAGGAAGAACTATCCTCATTTTACAGAGAAAGAAAATGAAGACAAGGAAAAAATGATTGAGTTATTTAAGAATACAGTACTCAGGACAAAATTGCAGATCCTAAGTTCTAGAGCATAACCTGCATCATACAAAACCACTGAGTCACCGCTATAACTAAAGCAACCAGTACTATGTGTTTTGTACACTGGGAAATGATAGGATATTGATGGTGGTTTAGCACCTTGGAGATGAATGGAAAAGACTCACTACTAACAGATTCTATGGAAGCAACTTGGTTATACCCTGGCACTTTAAGAAGGAGCCAAGAAATGTCCTGCACCAAACCTGGATAGATAAGATTCATTCTGAATTTCTCTGGTGCCTTAGGCAAGGGTGAAGGTCGAGTCAGTCATTGCTTTTATTGTCTCTTATTGCAGATGTAATTACATAGTAACAATAAATGTTAGTACTAGAGTGAAGACTGTTTTTCTCCTTCTATAGCAAATTAGGAAGCTCAGACTCTTGTGATAACCTGAATTCTTATTCCTGATGAATGAAGAGTGTATGTATCATTTTCTTGCCTCTAAACATGATGCTCATTGAACTTGTGTGCCCAGCCTCTCTGCTGAGTATATGCTACTGAAGCTTCAAGGTGCGATTAAGGATTTCCTGTGTAACTCAGCAAAATCAAGTCATTCCCAGATGTGTCAGTCAGCTTTGGCTGCTATAATAAAGTATTGTAGTTTTATAGACAGCTAAGTTAGGTAGAAATATTGTAGGCAGTCAGACGGGGATAGGGCCTCAAAGGAGCCAGTGCAGAAGATGGGATACATTGCAACCATGGGGGACATGCATGCACTGAGGGCCAGACCTCAACACAAAAGGTGAAACCAATGCACCCACATACTTCCCTTAGGGATAAAAAACAGTGACTGATATTCTAAATAGCTATGGAACACCTTGGGAGAGCCAGGAAGAGTCACTGATCCACCCGCTCCAGGAAAAGCCCTGGTTCTGTTTCATACCCTCTTGCTACATGACTTGCTTCTCCATTTCATTCCCATTTAATCAATTATTACCTGTGCAATTATGCTTGTAATCTTATTGGTTGATCCTTGGCAACCCACTAGGGACCCCTTCTGTCTCTTTCAGACAGAAGTTTTCTTTCCCCAATAAATATATTCTGCTCTTAACCTCTGTTGTTCCTAGAATTCATTCTTCAATTTTAGAGAACATGAACTCATACTGGACATCTAGCAGGTTGGGAGATTTTTTCCAGATATCATCTGGAGGTTCCACTGAGATCACTGGATGGAGGTAGGAGTTTGTTTTTGTTTCATAGATTTGGAATTGTGATTCACTTAGGTAACCAAAACTTTTATGATTCAAATTTTGTTGTCTTTGCCCATTGCTTATAATTGCTTATGCTTTGCTCTAATATAGTTTCGTTAAAAATGATGATAAATTTAAGTTAAAAACACAAGAAGGTTATAAGGTTATGATGCTTCTTTAAAGGGACTTTTTTTATTCCTGTTTTGTATATGTTGCATTTGAACTAGCTGCTGAATTAACTGGTGTTCCTTACTTGATTTTAGATAATGGTTCTAGGAAGAGTAATATTAAAGTGCCTCCTAGTGGAATTTAATATAAAATTCTGTAAAATGGGCCTTTTTATGGAATCTATCTTGTCCTTAGAAAATATACATGCCTATTAATAAACCACAGGACTCTTTCCCCCAGTTAAAAGATACTATTATCCAGGTGTAGTGGCACAATCCTGTAATCCTAGCACTTAGGTGGCTGAGGCAGGAGGATCACTGCAAGTTCGAGACCAGCCTGGGCTACAAAGTGAACCCAAGGCCAGCCCTGAACTGCATAGCAAGACCCTGTCTCAAAAAGACAAAAAAAAAAGTGCTAGGTTGGTGGGCATTCTTCAGACCTGGAGGACAGACTTCACTGAGACAAACTGGCTGATCCTCTTCTATACTCTTGAGAAAATGTCAAGCCTGTTCTGCCTTAGTTTCCTTTCTGGTCTGATATTCTGCTAGTGAGGAGACAACCTTAGCTCTTCAGATTCCCCATTCTCGACTTTCCAGGCTGAGAATGATGACTCACGGGCAGGTTGTTTCAATAACTCGCCATGAGCATGAGAAGAAAAAGACTTCCTTTCTCTGATCTTATTTCTGATCTTTTGATCTTTTCTTTCCACTTTGTACTTTCCTTT
Source organism: Cuniculus paca (assembly GCA_004365215.1). NCBI lineage: Eukaryota > Metazoa > Chordata > Mammalia > Rodentia > Cuniculidae > Cuniculus > Cuniculus paca. The sequence continues at coordinate 5,954 of RJWT010025065.1, read as the reverse complement.
TTCTTTTTTTTTGGAGGCATGTAAGATTAGAGAGACAAGAACTCTAAATTGCTCCAACCTTTTCCTCCTACCTAACTAAAGCCCATAGAAAATGAGCATTTGCTAATGCCAAAGACAGAAAAGTCATCTTAGTTGAGGAATACATACCCTGTTGCTGGGTCAGATGAGACATCAGAATTTTGCCTGTCCAGGAGAACACAGATAAAAGCCATGTCCTGGCTTAGTGCTTTGGGCAATAGTCTCCCTCAGGAGACTGAACCTGAGACAGTGGAAAGGGTCAACTTCTGGATGAAACCAGAAGGAGCTATTTTCCACCACACTTAAGGGGCTAAAACGTATTTAGCCTTAGAGAGGATCTCTAAGCTTCTCTCTCCCCTCCTAGGTCTAATTATCATTTATCTGTATAGGAAAAAATATTTTGATAATACATTGTGGACTTTGAAACCTTTACTGTAAACTTATAAAGTGCTAGGTAATGATTTTGCTCAGGCTTTTACCTATCCCTTATAGAACTTTGAAACACAGTGGTTACTCTGCCAGCTAGTTAAATGCTCAGAGAAGCTGCCACTCTTAAAGCATAGGGCAGATTTCCCCAGCATCTTCTAGTGAATCCCTACTGAAGCTAATGGCCAATGGAAGGTTGACCAGACAGGTAGCTGGATTCCTTTCTGGAGACAGATCTCTGATTGCATGGACCAACACAAACTGAGAGCATCTAAGGTGTCATGACCAGGGGTGCTCTCTGGCAGATACCCAAGGTTCCTCTGTGGAAACTGGCTCCTGACCACAGAAAAATCTCCACTTATCTATCATACTTATCTCTCTGCTAGTAAATTAGAAATTCCCCCTAAGCTTTTGAATTTGTTTTAAAACCACTTTGTTCTTAGACTGCCCCTCCAAAAATCAGTCTGAGGCAGCTTATAACAGCTGTTTGCCTTTCACAGCAGCTATCAGGGAAAATGATTAACATTTGTGCCTTACATATACTAACCAAGAATAAGAAAGAGATTTTAGTCAGCCCTTTTCTTTCATGTGAGTGTAGAAGACTAATAAATGTGCCTTTACTAACATGTAAACTGTGATGGCTAGATGATAGACATAAGTTTAACATGTAAGATTCAAAGATATAAAAAACTGAAATAAAGCACAGTCTTGTCTTGCTGCTAGAAAATGCTGCCTAGGTGATTAGATAGATAACACAAGTGTCTTGGAGACTTCTTTGTCCTCGGGCCCCGGGTGAAATTCCTCAGGTCAGTTGTTTCTGTCTATCTCTAGAGGTGATCTCCTTTACAGGCTAAGAAGCACTCTAATTGCTTCCAACTCACTTCTTGGTATGTGCCCTCTTTCGAAGAAAAAAAAAAAACCCAAAAGTCTAACACTAAGTAATGCTTCCTTCTTTAAACATGACTGTCACAGTTGAGACCAACTGTAAATTGTGCTTATAAAAGCACCTACAGGAGTAAGTACATTTCCCTGACAAGATGAAATTGTGCACCAGTGCTAGTGTAACAAAAAACTCAAATTGTAAAAACTAGCTAGCAGCTTTACACCACATTGAGACAGGATGTGCTCATCTGGCCTGCCCCATGACTGGACCACTAGACCCAGTCAGCCTTGACTGACTGCAACCAGCTGCTTTCCATAGATAGTCTGGTATAGGTCAACCAAATCCAGTCCAGCTGCAGAGCTTGTTTTTCTACCTAAAAATATATCCTATTTTACTAACCTGTTCCAAGGACTGTCTAGCCTAGTCAAGGACAAGGACATAAATGATTTCACCTACCTCCTTGCTCCAATCTCCTCCCAAGACACTCCTGCCTTATGATAAACAACTCCTCTAACTGAATTTGTACAACTTGCCTAATAATATATGATGTGGTCTATAACTGATTAGCTCTTGGCTTTTGTACTTCCTGCTTACAAACTTTACATAACCAAAACCCAAAGCTGACTCAGGGCTGGTGATTTGGAACTGGTCTTCCCATCAGCCTGCTGGCTTAATAAATAGTTTGTCTTCCAACTCCTTGGTGCACGGCATCTTCCTTTTGGTTTGGTACTAGGTTTCCACAACACTAGGGTGGGTAGGCTGGTCGATTTTGTCTTTTGATCTCTCTCCAGACAGTATCCGCCTGTCATGGAATGGAACTGACTCGAGTGATGCCTCTTGATAGATACCTTTTGATAGGTATAGAAATCAAATAGAAATTAAAGTGGATGTGTGATTCTTTCTTTTTGTATTTCAGACAAGAGGAACTCAATGTCAAAGTCTCTTACTTCTTTGGAAGGTATTCTTAAGCATTGGAAGATGTTCAGCCCTTACATGTTGAAAAAGAGCTGGTTGATATTTTTCTGCATGCACATGGCCTACCTATCCCCTAGAGACAAAATGGAATGCAGGGGGAAGTACTAATTATGATATTCTTTTACAACTAGAATCATACTGTAAAAAAGAGGAAAAATGGTCAAGATTGTCTTATTTCAGACTTTCCTTGCATTAAGAAATAGTCTTATTTGTAATGTGAGCCACAGGAAGACCAGGCACCTCCAGCCCTTAAGACATTCACTACCTGTGAGCCTAGGGCTGCTCTTCCCCAACCTTTGGAACCTGAGGAGGAGGTTTCTAAAACAACCTTAATCAAAGCCTCACCCACTATTATTGTGTCTAAGGCTTTACTTACTTGCCCTTCAGGTGCTGAAGGCTTCTAGACAAGCCATAATTAAAGCCTTTACAGGTCTATGCCCATCCTTAGCTGAATTTATTCAAGTACATCAAGGACAGCATCCCTTAGAAGAAGTAAATGAAAAATTTGGAACTACCAGATTTCATGTGTCTTTTTCCTCTCAGCAACCTAAAAGAGATCTAACTAGATCTAAGAAAATTTTCAGATGACCCTGATAAATACATTGAGGTCTTTAGATTACTTAGACCCATGAGCTATACTGGAAGGATGTAATGTTACTCTTAAATTGAACATTGATTTTTAATGAGACGAGAAGCATTATGAGCTGCTACTGCACTTGGGAATGAGTATCATATTGCTAATTTTAGAAGACTGGAAGATAGGCAGCCAGGGGAACAACCAGTTCCTGCTGGAGCCCAAGCAGTCCCTCCCTATTCAAGACATCTACTGGCCTACCAACCAGATGAGAGATTAGAACAAGAGACATCTTCAGACATGTATTCCTGAAGGTCTAAGAAGGATGAAAAATAAGCCCTTCAATTATTTTAAATTGTCAATTGTTCAACAAGAAAAAAATGAAAACCTCTCAACCTACTTAGATCATTTACAAGAGGCACTGAAAAAACATACACATCTAGCTCCTGATTCAATAGAACAGACTATTCCTAAAGATAAGTTTATTACCCAGTCAGCCTCAGATATTAGAAAAAAACTACAAAAGATGGCTCTTGCTGCAGAGAGCTTGCCTGATACTTTAGTAAAAATTGCCTCCTCAGTATTTTATAATTGTGACAATGAGGAGGCCAAAGAGAAAACAGAGAGACCAAAAAGTGGCTGCCCTTGGTTTCAGCCTTAAAAAGAACAGCCTAATTCTCAGGGCCCCAAGAAGAGCTCAACAACTAGATTCACTTGCTACTACTGTGGAAAGCCAAGCCACCTTAAGAGGGACTGCCTTAAGAGACCTCCACGTCATGCCCTGACTACAAAGGTGGCTAGTGGAAGCCAGACTACACTCTGAAGTGAGGCCCCAGAGCTCAGATTGCTCTTCCTAACTGGTTTAACAAGACTAAAGGGCCCCAGGGCACTCTGCCTTCTCCCTCTGGCTGAACTGTTATCTCTACCTGTCATTTCCACAAAGGAGCCCCAAGTAATCATGACTATAGAGGAAGAAAATCAGCCTATTGCTGGACATTGGCATGTGTCTCTTGGTCTTTCTCTTAACCCTGGTCTTCCTTCTAGCCATCAGAGACTCACCAGAGAAACCATAACTCACTTAGACTTAACTGGGATGACTTTCTCTTTACCCATTCATTTTCATTATGTCTAAAAGCCCAGCTCCCATCCTGGGGAGAGTTATTTTATCCTAAATACTGTAATCAATCAATCTCTCTCATTCTCTCTCTCTCTCTTTCTCTTTCTCTCAGTTTCCAGATTGCCAGCTAGTCAAAATGATGCTGAGACTGGTTTTACAAACACAATACTTATTATAGTCTATGTACAATAAATTGAGAGAGTTTTTCATTGGTCAAAATGAGTTGTTATAATCTGGTTCTCGTAAGTCATCAAAATTTTGGAGGTAATTACAGTTTAAACTGGAGGGACTTATGATAAAATATCAGACTCCACCAGCAGAGGGGTCTAACAGCCAGTGGGTTACAACTGCTATTCTAGTCCCTTAGGAACAGTTTCTAGACTTACTGTCCAGTACAGTGCTCATGCTTTGATTATACATGTTCTAATTCTTCAAAAATTTCTTTATTTTTGCCTAAAGGCTGCCAAATCTCAAGGGATCATACAGATAAAACCAATGACAAACACACTAAACTTCTTTTACCGGGATCTACCAGATTAACCTTGTTGAGAAAGGGTTATATGACACATATCAAGGCCTTAACTATACTCAGTGGGCCTTAAAGGACAGCACGGCTGGTCTCTCTCTCCTAAATGAAGAGGTAAAATTAATGAGACAAGCCATCTTGTAAAATCGGATGGTATTTGACATTCTAACAGCAGCACAGTGGGGTACTTGTGTAATGTAAAAGCTAAAAGTTGTGTATGTTTCTGATCCTTTGGCTAATATCTCAATAGCAGTTCAAGATATTGGACAACAAATTAATGACATCAGACTCTGAAATTCCCTGGACCTTCTCCTTATCCTCTTTATGGGCAGCTATTACTGGCTGTTCCTGATGAAAACCTTTCTTGACTATATTCATAATTATCCTGGCTGATCTTGTTATAGACAGCTAAGTTAGATAGAAATATTATAGGCAGTCAGCTAGGGCTGGACCCCCAAAGGAACCAGTGCAGAAGAGGAGATACCATGCAACTGTGGGGGCAGCGCAGACACCTCCAGCTAAGGGCCAGACTTCAAGACAAAAGATGAAACAATCGCACCCACAAACTTCCTAAGGATAAACACCATGAATTGATATTCTAAATAGGTGTCTATCACCTTAAGGAAGCCAGGAAGAGCCACTAACCCAACTGTTACGGTTTGCGTCTAGATGGCCCCCCCAAGCCTCATGCAGTCATGGAGGCGGCTGAATCTAGTGTTTGGGAATGGTTTGTTGTCCAGTGCTGGGATTCACAGTGTGAGTGCTGAACCCACCCAGGGGTGGGGCTGGCATACAATATAAGGGAGGGAAGGCCTGTTTTATCCCTTGTACCCTTTCGCTCTTGTCGCTTGCAGCCGCCATGAATGGCTGCCCCTCAGCCATGCCACCCTGCCGTGGAGCCAGCTGAGTATGGACTAAAACCTCCATAACTGTAAGAAATAAACCTTTCCTTGCTTCACTTTGGGCATCAGGTATTTTGTCTCAACAACGAGAGAAAAGTAACCAAGACACCAACCCTCTACAGGAAAACTCCCTGTTCTGTATTCCTGCCCACTTGCTGTGTGATTTGTTTCCCCCATTTGACCCCAATTTAATTAATTTTACCTATGCAATTATGCTCATAACCTTATTGGCTGACTACAGCTTTGTCCCACTTCATGCCTACCTTGTGATGTACCATTTTTCCCCACATCAGACCTGTCTTACCTCACTGTTTTACTCTACAAAAATCCCTAGAAAAGGGTGGGTCCTTGGCAACCCACTAGGGATCCTTTTAGTCTCTCAAACAGCTTTCTTTCTCTCAATAAATATATTCTGCTTTTAACCTCTGTTGTTCCTAGAATTCATTCTTTGATTTTAGAGAACATGAATTCCTACCAGACATCTAGTAGGTTGGGAGTGTTTTCCCCCTAATCAATAGATTAGGAGGCTGGGC